>JAODAL010073066.1:0-14866 GCA_025379985.1 Phyllomedusa bahiana | reverse complement strand
TTTTTAAATTAACAACATTTCGTGGCCCGTTTGTGGTATCCGGGGACGTCAGTAAAAATGTATTCCGAGATACGCGGACGAGGCCCAAAACGACTTTTCGGTTGGGTTTGTAAATAAGGCAAACCAAAAAAGCTTTTTGTCCAATACACAAAGGGGCCACATTTGTGAAAACTAACCTTTTCTTGTTCCCCCTTTGCAAAAAAATCAGAGCTAGTTTTCACTTTTCCAGAGGGGTTTTAAAAAGATTAAAAGGAATTTGGGTTACTTCTGGGGTTTGTTCACACGGTTACATGTCACTACTTTCCCCTGGGGGGTACGTGTTGGAGAAGAGGGGTATCATCCCCTTAAATGAGAGCTTTGAATTACGTATTTACAGGGCGTATTGCCCGGGCAATTAGCCCCTAAAATAAGACCTGCAGAGACGCCGGTGACATACCCTTAGAACGGCTCCGCAAATGGGGCCCCTCCAGTGTTGGGAAACTAAACTCCCATCTTTCCCCATTTTATGGATTATAAAAAATGCATGTGGGGGTTGTAGTTTCCAAACAGCGGGGTGGGCCACAGTTTGAGGATCCCCTCCCTTAAAAGTTTTCATAAATGTCGCCCAAGCTGTTTTACATTGCTAAAAGGAAAGCCGGGCCCAATTGGAGTTGCCCGTGAATTTTCCCCGGCCCCCGGGAATGTATTTTTAATTTTTTTTTACAGTATCCCGAGGGGTACCACCAAAGGACCGCTGAACTGCTATGTGACTGGGGCCAAACAGATCCGCCTTCTGCTGGCCGTGTTTTGATTGCGAGAGCTGTTTTTGTATGCTGTGAACTACATGCGTTTCCCCGGGGCCATCTTGGACGTCTGGGGGTTCCTTAAAAATCTGGGAAAACGCCGTTTTGGTAACGAAAATGGAGGTTGACACAGGGTTCTCTTTAGGTTGGTCTAACCAGTTTTTTTTCTTCAAACACAGAAAACGTATACGGGACACAAAAAAAACAAATAAACCCTTGGGGGTCTAGCCACTATTACACATTTAGTGAGTCCCCCACTAACGGGGGTCGGACCTACCGTCCAGCACCCCAGCATCCCTTACCAGCCTCCCCTGGTACCGGCTTCCTCAAGCTGGGGGTTAAGAGCCTCCTCTCACCCGCTCCACTGCTTCTCCTTTTGCGTTGACCTCACCCCCCGTCATCTGGTTGGAGACCTTTATAGGGCTCCAGAGAATCACACAATACCTGGGTGGAACCCCGGGGGGGAAAGTGGGGGGCAAACACCCACCCCTCTGCAGTTGTTCCGGGAAAGGCCGCCCTTAACCCCTTAAGGACAGCCTGTTTTTGACCTTCCCGACCCCCTTTTTTTGAAAACTGACAGTCAATTTATGTAAATAACTTTTTGACATTTTACCTATCCTGTGATTTCAGATTGTTTTTTGTGGCACTTGTGTTTAATTTGTAAAAAATTTTTATCCATACAATCCTTGTTTTTTTGTGAAAAATATAAAAAATTTCATAAAAATTTAAAAAAAATTTGGATTTTGAAAATTTTCCAAAATTTCTGGGGGAAAGGGACGGTTAATTTTATTCACCCAAAATAGTTTTTAACTAGCTTTACCATATGTCACCTCTATGGGTTTTCCCTTTAAATTTTTTTATCAACATTTTATGGGTCATCTGAAAAAACAATGTTTCCCTTTTGGGGGGGGGAAAGTGAAGGAAAGGCCTTTTTTCCTCTTCCCATTAAAGGGCCCCAAAAAAGGAGGGAAAGAGGGCTCTTCCTGCCCGAGGGGAAATTTAATTTTTATAAAAAAGGGACGATTTTTGGTCTTTTGTTTTGGGGAAAATTCCACGGCCGGGATCAAAAGCGTGAGTGGCCTAGTTAAATGAAACTAGGTTGATCCAAATGAAGGAAATGGGGACGTGGTTTAAAAGCTGAAAGGGAAAAAAGCAGGGGGCCGGGACTGGGTTCCCCCCCAAAAGATACCCCCAAGTGATCTAAATTTTCCCCTTCGGGGTTTCAACGACAGAGGCGAAAGGGGAGCCCTTTTCCGTCCCCCCCAAAAAAACCCAATTTGACGAAAACCCCGGGAGGAAAAACCCGGGTTATCAGAAAAGAGGAACCCCAGGGGCCCTCTGGTCTATGAGGGTGTGGGTTTTAAAAGGGAATCCCAAGATGGACAGGGGTCTGTGTAGCAAAAAGGGGAAAGGACCGCTGTCCCCCTTTGCGGGGAGCCAGGCCCCAAAGGGGAGAACCGCCACCCAAGGAGTAAGGTCCTCTGCCAAAGTAACCCACAACTTGTTTCTTATGTTAGCCAGCGCCAAAAACCCAGAAAAGCCGAGGCCAGATAAATACAACCCTACGCCCGGGTAATCCCTTTGCCCCGCAGGCCTTGGGCCCCCTTGCCCAAGGTGTCATATGCTATTTGTGGTCTTTCGCGGGGGCCCCCAGGGAAGGCCCGTGAAGCATTCGGGAAGGTTTTTCCAAAAAATTGGGCCGGAAGGGTGTATTGGGAGGGTTTGGAAGGGTTTTTAAAAAACTTGGGGGAAATGGCCCTTTTTTTAAAAAATTAAATTTTGCAAAAACCATGACAGTTCCTTTTTTCTGCCAATATAAAGGTCCGCTTGGTTGTAGGGTAACAGAGGGAGGAGGTTATTAGCGCAAGATTTTTTTGAAAAGTCTTCAAAAAATGTGCACCCCCAGGTACGTTTTTACCCGCTTAAAACCCCCAAAAAGGGAATTTGGGGACTGAAAAGGGAAAAGTCTGGTTTTGGGGCGGGTTATCCCTTTTGCCAAAGGGGACCTCAGATTTGGAAAAAAATTTTTTTTAAAAAATTTTGACCAATTCCCAAAATTTTTATTTTCGGAAATTCGGGGGCTGGGAGGGAGTTTTTGGGGTTAGAAACTTTGCCCAAAAGGCCCTTCGGCAAACGCCGGCATTTATATCCTGGGGCCCCAACAGAAATTCCCTTAAAAACTTTCTGGGTTTGTTTTGATGGCCCCCTTCGACTTCCATCCCCCGGACGTACAAAAACGGGACGGGGGCCCGCCCTGTTTGGTCCCCATTTAAAAATTTGGGAAAGGGGATGGGAAAAGGCCCCATTGACCTTAAGCGGGAAAGGAGGGCGCACGTATAAGGCTCCCAATTTTACCCTAAGAAACCCGGGGGGCCCCAAACCCAGGTTGCTGAGGGTTTGAGGAGGGGAAGGCCCCCAAAAATTTCGATCGATCGCCCTTTCCCCGCATCCAATGACAGCCCCCCACCAGCGGGTTCTTTTTGGGAGCGTGCATGTAAATTTAAGCCCCAAATTTTTTAAAAGCGTTTTTTCCCGGGGGCCTCTCTGCCAGGAAAAAACCCCAAAACTGGTCCGGTTTTGAACTATCGAAGTCAAGAGGGGTTTTAAATTTCTTTTGGCGACGCTTAGCGTATTTTTTAAAATTTTCGTTCAACAACGAAATGGGAAACGGTAGCTGCCAAACCCTTGAGGGTCCTTACCAGGTTTGGGGAAAAATGCGACATGAGCTAAACTCGCGAACAGGGGAAGTGAAATTATCAGCTTTGATGGAGTTAAAAAGGGGTCCCAAAAACAAAGGGGTGAGTGGATCTTGGAAAGGTCTTTTAAAAATTGGGCCTGTTTTAAGCCATCCCGGCCCCGGGGGTTTTCCCTTTTGGGAGATCCTTAAAACAAACCTGCCCGCCCCCATAGAGGGAATGGCTCCCCCAAAAACTCTGTAGCCGAAACCGGGTTCCCGGGTGCCAGGGGGTGGGTGTGGAAAAAAACCCCCCGGGGTTGATTGGGAAAGGGAGGGGGGGGGGGGGAGGTTATATAATTTGGAATAAAAACGAAAGAAATTGTTTGGGCAAATTTTCCCCCTTTGGGATGTTACCACGGGGAAATTTGCGGGGGGGTTTTTGATGGGAGGGAAAACATGGGGAAATTTAGCCATTTTTGGGAAGGGGAAAATTTCCTGGCAACATCCGCCCCAAATTTGGTTTTCCATTTCCCAAAAGGAAACTGCCCAACCTTTTCTAGAGAAAAAGGGCCCCATTTCGGCCCCAAACGGCCTCACCTCCCCTCGTGCAGTTTGCAGTTCCCGGGAAAGGGGTAGGGGGAGAGAGCACCCCTTTGTGCGCCCCCTCCAGTGTGGATTTCCCTTTGGGAAAAAGCCCTTTTTTAAAAGTGGCCTCCCGCCCCATTCTTTTAAAACCGAGAAGCCTGTTTAAAAGAATTTCCCGGAAAAAATTTACATTTTAAGTGCCCCCCAAATTGGGGTAGTCTTAGGGGGTGGGGGTAGAAGCGTGGAGGGTTAGGGAAATTGGGGAAACTGGTTTTATGTCCCTGACCCCACCCGGGGGGTCCAAAAAGAAGGGGACTTTATTTAACCTCCAATTTTCCGACTCTCCTCGCGTGCCGGGAGCGAAAAAAGAGAACACTGGGGGTTGGTTCCGAAACCCCCAAAAAAGTTCCCCAAAGGAGGCAGGGAAAAAAACTTTGGCCCAAAAACAGAATGTGGGGCCAAAGTTTTTGTTAAACGATTTATATCCCAAAGTGGGGGGGGAAAAAAAAAGGTAATCCCTTCCCGGAAAAGGGTTCAAGATCCTCCAAAGGGAAACGAGCTGGGGGTTTAAAGAAAAGGTTTTTTTTTTACCCTTTTTGATAGCGGAGTAAGCTAATGCAGATTTTTCCCCCTTGGGGTTATCCAGAAATGGGAATTTTAAACCGTGTTTTTTAAGTTTCCCCATTAAAATAAAACAATCCCCCGGGCCTTTGGGGAGGGGGGATGGTCAACCAAAGATTCAAAAAAAAAATGGCCCGGCCCACATTCCCGGGGGGTAAAACATTAAAAATGGTGAACAGAAAGCGCAAAAGAAAAAGAGGAACCAATAAAGAGGTAGCGAGCTTCTGGGTCTACCCTGCAACTTTACAACCTGATTTTGCCAGGAAGGTGAATCGGGGTTGGCGGAAACCCCCCCCCGGGCTGGGACTTTTAAGCAATTGGCAAAGTGCCATATGTTGTTAGTATTTAAATCTTGATTTTGGGGGAAAAAGTGTTTCCCACCTTAAAGTGGGGTCTCCTGGGGACATACGATTTGGGCCCTGGGGCGATTGAAAGTGGTGAAAAGGGCCTTTTGCACGTTTTTCCGGTTTTTGTTCAGCCCCCTTTTGCGTTTTAAGGAGGCAACGCGAGGTCCTTTTTAAATTTTAAAACCGATCCAAAAAAAATCCGCCAAAATCCGGAAAACCAAATCCGCAAAAGGGGGGAGAGAAATAGAAAGAGGAAAAAAAAAAAAAAAAAAAAAAAAAAAAAAAAACCTCCCCACACCAACACACTAGAACACAGGGAAAAAACGAGACAAACAACACAAAAGCAGGTACCATGCTTTTCCTTTTTGGCCCGGGTTTTTTTCTGGCAAGGAAGATTCAAGGAAAAAGGGAAAACCTGGGCCCAGGTTGGGGTAAACTCAAAAACAGGGGGTTTTTCCCCCTTTCTTTGGGGGGACTGTGGAAAGCTCGGGAAAAGGGATAGAGGCCCCCACGGCCGTCATTATTGAACCACGGAACAAAAGTTAAAAAATGAGAACCAGGGAAACTCTGAAGTGGGGTTTTCAGAGGGGAAACTAGGGTGGCCCCCCTAAAAAAGGGGAAAAAGTAACAAAAATAACAACCCGTTTTGCCCTGGGAAACTAAATTGGGGGGACCCCTTAGTGTTTTAAACCCGGGGGGAAACCCGAAAAAAGGAAATTTCCCTTCCCCAGTGTGTGAGCACTTCCAACCCCAAGGGGTTCCTGAAAAGGTGGCTTCAGGGAGGGGGCCCAAAAGGAAAGGGGGAAAGCTGCCCCCAAACCCGAGCCATTTGGGGCCCAAGAACTCCGCCCCCCGGGGGCCCCCCCGTTTTTCTCCCCGTTGAAAGGGGCGATTGGGCGATAAAAAACCAGCCCGCGACCGTTTTCTTCCGTGGGGGGTTTGGAGGCTAGCAAGGGAAACCAATGTCGGCCCCAAACGCGGGAAAAAAACAAGGTCTTGGGTCTTTGGGGAGTTGTTAAAAACCCTTGGGATGTTTCCCTTTTTGGGGTATTTTAAAGGGGGTTTGCTTTTTTAGGGAAAATGTTTTGCCGGGGAAGGGTTTTCCCCAGCAGGAAGGGGATGTTTTTTTTCCCGCAAAAGAAAATTCCCAAAAAAGCGGGGTTTTGAAGTGGCCCCTTTGGGTTTGCGTTAAAATGTGACAAGGCCTGTAAAATTGGTTTGGGGCCCCCCTGGAAAAAAACAGAGACCCCCCCCGCCCCTCTGGGCCCCGAAGGGATTTTGGGTTTTCCCTTTATAGCAAAAAAGTGCACTTGCACACCACTCTCGTGGCCCCAGGGGTCATCCGGATTGGGGGGTCGTTTTGCGCTCTGTGCGCCCTGTCCAAATTCGATATTGCTGCGGGGTGGGCGCCCCCAAAAGGGCATTGGAAAATAGCCGTTTACCACGTATTATAGATCAGGGATTGGGGGACCGATTCTGGAGGCCCTGATGGAGGTTTTTATTTTCGCCTTTTTCGGTTTTTTTTAAAAGTATCTAAATGTTGGGTTTTATGGCAAAAAAGTTAGCCCCAGTGTTGTGCCACTTCATCAGAAAACCCCTAGCAAGAGCAAATGCGGGGTTTGGGGTGGGCTTGATTCCCCAAAATTTAGATACTTTTGTATGCAAGGGGAAGGGGCAGATCTGGGCGCAGGTGAGAAAATTCCCCCCGGGCCCTTTGAGCAGAAAATGTGGAAAAATTTTTTTTTTTTGAAGGGAGAGACTGTAATTTTCAGTTGTTTCAGGTCGGTAGGTTTAACCCGGCCCTTTTTGGGCCCCCTGAGGGGCTGGGGTGTCAAATTGGGTAGGAAAAGAAAAGGGGGCCCTTTTTAAACCCGGTTTTTGCATTGTTTTTCCGGGAAAATCGGGAGGGGGGTGCCCTGCAGGCTGGTGGTCGGTTGTGGATAAGCAGGTGAGGCCCTGTGTAGAGGCAAGGATCGCCCCCCCTAACCGGGGTCGGAGTTGGGGGCCAGGAGGCCCCCCCGGGGCCCCCCCTTTCCTCAGCGAGCCCCCTAGTGATGTCAGCATTTGGGATTTGGGGCGACGTCCCCCAAAAGGAAACCCGTAGACCCGGTGGGGGGGCCCGGGTGTTGGGGGGCTGCGGGCCCGGGGGTGTGCCCGGATGGGGTGCCTTTTTGAGGTTCTGAGAGTAAATTTTCCCTTTGTATGCTGCCAGGGCTGAAAATAGGGGGGGCGCCCAGGTTTTTCTATAGCAGGTTGGCTTTGGGCTCATAAGCTTTTGGGGGCCCCGGGGCCCTTGGAGCAACATCCTTGCACCCCGAGGGAGACGTCAAAAGCCCAGGTGACTGCGGATAGAAACAGGGGCACCTTTCAGGGGGGCCCCTAATGTCCATGTATCCGCAGGTTTAAGAGAGGGGGCCACCCGGAGAGGCAGGGGCCATTGTCTTTGTCCCTTGCCCGGGGTTTGGGGGCCAAAAACCCCGCTTTCAGATTTCTCAGTTTGAAAAGCAGGGGCCGTTGCCGCAGGGGAAGGGGGGAGGCCGTGGGGGCTGAAACCGGAAACTCCCGGCCCGCGCGGGGGGTCTCAGCAGTGCCAGCGATGACCCCCCCCGCCGTGTGACACTCCAGGGGCGGGTGTCACAGTCCGGGTCTCAGGGGGCAGCTGGAGGGGTCGGGCGCCCGGGTCTCCCCATCCGGGGGCAGGTAAGGCCGGGTTGGGCGGTGACCCAAGGGCCCCTCGCCGCCTCGGGGGGGGGGGGGAAGATTGCATTTCCCCTCCGTGCATATCGCCCGTCGGGGCCCGGGGAGAGATGGTATCGGCCGGCCTTTGTGAGCCACGGGGGGCCCGAGCGCTGGGAGTAAAGCTTGCCGCTTGCCGGTGGAAAATTGGGCCCGATTTCTCCTGGGCAGAGGGGGTTTTTGGGGAGCCCCCGGGCTTTTGCTTCTTGGCGCTTTCCCCATTTCTGGTCGTTTTGGTCCCCTAAAGGGGTGGGGACGAGAGGAGCTCAGAAATGTGCCCCTCACATGGCCATTGCTAACCCAACCCCCATTGGCTCTTTTTAAATGTCTTTTTTTTTTTTTTTTTTTACGTTGGGGGGGGCTTAGAAATTTGTAAAAATTTTCTCACATTTTCAAGAAAATTTGCAATATTATTTTTTTTGGGACCACTCCGTTCTGAGTGGCTTTGGGGGGCCTGAGTTAGATCCCCCCAAATGACGCCATCTGAGAAATTTAACCCCTTAAGTTTTACAACATTTTAGGAAGTTTGATCCCCCTTCAATATTTCCAAAAAATTAAACAAAGTAGAGGTGAAATTAAAAAATTTCACTTTTTTTTTGAGATTTTCAATATTTATCCATTTTCACGGAATACGGTAAATGTGCTAGGTAAATGCAACTTAATATAAATTCACCCGGGTCGGCCGTTTTTGAGATACCCCTATGTGGCCCTAGTGCATTATTTGGCTCAACCATAAGCCCAGAATAAAAGGAGCACCTACTATACCTGGGGTTCATTTTCATACGATTTTTTTAGGCGCCATTTCGGGTTTTGGGGGACACCCTAATGCAAATTTAAAAAAACCCAAAAATAGACTGCATTTGGAAATACCCCTCTTAATGAATATACCCCCAGGGGTGCATTGAGTAAAAAAACCCCCAGGTGTTTTCCAAAAATTTTTTTTTTTGCAAAAGGGCTGTGAAAATTTTTTTAATTTTTTTTTTAATTTCGCAATTTTAGCTTAAAATGTTTTTTAAAAAGGAATCCTGGAAAAAAGAACCCAAAAATTTTGTTAACCCAAAATTTTCTTCCAAGTTCGGCAATCCCCTAATGGGGGTTTTTAAACTCTGTTTTTGCGCATGGCGGGGCTTAAAAGGGGAGGGGCGTTTTGCTTTTGGAACGCAGATTTTGGGGGGGCCATGTCCATTTGCAAAGCCCCCAAAAAGTAGCAGAACGGGAAACCTTCCAAAAGTCCCCCCTTTTGGATTCAACCCATCAGGGTTTTCCCTTCTAGGGGTGACTGTGATTTTGGATGCACAGGTGTTCCATATTTTTTTTTTTAGGGGGCAATGAAAATGGGGGGAAAAAGATTCGGTCTTTGTTTTTTGAGTTTTCAATTTTACACATTCGCCGTGCATGCAAATATGTGATAACTTTACTGGGGGGGTGGGTTAAAAATTACTTTGATATAGTTTTATATAGTTTTTTCTTTTTTTTCTTTTACAACGTAGAAATCGTCTATAAAAAATTGCTTTTTATGTTGTCCTTTTCTGACAGCCAAACTTTTTTTTTTTGTGGGTCAGGCTGTGTAGGGGCTTGTTTTTTTGCGGGTGAGTTGAAGTTTTTATTGGTAACCAAGGGGTTTATTTTTTGCTATGTTCACTTTTTTTTTAAGGTTTTTCTGAGTGTTTTTAAACAAAAAAAAAAATCTTGGTAGTGTTTTTTATTTTTTATTTTTTTTAGGGTATGTAGGTATATATGACGGGTAGCTTTACTCAGCGGGTAAAAGGATTACACCGATACCCCCAATTTGTATATTTTTTTTTTTTTTCAATAAAAAAAACTTTTATTCAAACCAGGAAAATACTTTTTGCATCGCCATTCTGAAGGCCATAACTTTTAAAAATTTTTTGGCGGGGGCTGTGTAGGGACTTTTTTTTTGCGAGATGGGTTTTGGTTTTTTTTTAGTATTTTTTTTGGGGGGACAAGGCTATTTTATCGCTTTTAAATCCTTTTTTGGAGGGCCCGGGGGGAAGAAAATACTGCAATCCTAAAATTGTTTTTTTTATTTTTAAACAGGGCTCACCGTCAGTATTCCGTGAAATTTTGCTTTTTTCCTTTTTTGGGTCGCTACGATTATGGCGATACCCTATTTATTTAGGGTTTTTTTTTTGTTAAGCACTTTAAAAAAAAAAAAGGTTTTTTGGGTAAAACAAAATTTATGTCCTATCTTTGAGAGTTACAATTTTTTTTTTTCCGTATCAAGCTTATAGGACTTTTTTTTTTTTCGGGGTGAACTGACATTTTAAAGGTCAAACTTTGGGGTTTTAGGGGTTTTTTTATCAATTTTATCCATTTTTTGTGTGGGAGAACTAATCTTAATTTTGTGATTGTTTTTTTTTTTTTTTTTTTTTACGGCGTTCAAACCGTCGGGTTAATTAACATGCAGATTTATAGGGAGGTCCCTTACCACCCCGATACCAAATATGGGTACTTTATTTTTGATCTTTTTTGGGGCGATTGGGCCGTTTGTAAAAGGGGGAAAGGGCGGTTTGATTTTTTATTTTATTTTTGTGTTTGTGTTTTACTTGTTTTTCACTTTTTTTTACTTTTTTTCCTTTTTCCACATTTTTTTTTTTTTACTTTTCCCCATAGGGGATTTGAATAGCTTGTTTTCTTTATTTGGTTCCAAGCAAAATGTCGTCCCCGATGCCGGGCCATGCCCCGGGCCGGCCCGGCATGTGACGTCCCCAAAAAACCCGGAAGGCATTCTTGCCCCTCCTGGTGTCTGTTTGGGAAGGGAGGAGCTGCCGGGTTGCCCGTCCTTTCCGCTGCCCCCGACGAACGTAGGGGGGATTTCCTGGCTCTCTTAGTTTTTGCGACCCGTCGTTGCGTAATTAAGGGGTTTCCGGGCCCCGGGCATTCGGGTTGGGGGCCGACGCTGCGGGATGTTTTCTGTAATATACCTGACACCCCGCCCGATCGCGCGAATTGCTTGAGTTCGCGCGATCCCTCAGGGCTACCTACTCCAGGGCTGAACCCCCAAACAACCTGGAGATGGTACGTCAAAAGGGGGTTTTAAGGGTTACCTTAAAACATTTAAGGTCGTTAAGGGGTTTAGGGTGGACATTTGCCATGTATGTTCAAGGTCGCACCCCCCTTGTTGCTGATGACCCCAATTTCCGGCTTCCCCCCCCGAGACCAGGCTCTCGGTGGCAGTACGCCCCTAGTGGCGAACCCTCACTGCCTAGGTCCGCCTCTCCACAATGTTTTTTGTGTTGTCCACTTTTTTTTGACCGCTACTCCCCCACGCCCAAAAAAAAAACTTTTTTGCCAAAGTTTTTTTTTACTTTTCCTTAAAGCGATCATTGTGGACCTCTGCCAACGAGCGCCCTTCCCTCTGTCCACAAGAGATCTGCACAAGCCGTTCTGTAATCCCACGTCATGCAATGATTTTTAGTCTTCCCATTTATGAAAATCAAGTGCCTATTGTGCACAGGTCTTTGTTTCAGGGGCGCGCTTTCCCCTTTTGGGGGGGGGTGAAATTCTGCTAAGTCCTTTATCCAACCCTTTATGTGTTTGTTTCCTTAAGTGACATCACTTCAAGTGTTGGCGCTCCCGGCTCACAATGACAATATTCATTGGCAATGTGTTCTGTAGCCCTGCATGCCGCTATAAAATAATCTGCTGCACACAAAAAGTCGTGTTCTTCCACAGTGTGAATGGAAAGCTGTGGGAGTGACTCCTTAATGAACCTCCCGCTACCAGAGCTGTCGCTCTGTTCTTTATTCTTTTTGGTTGGGGTGACTAATGTATCCTGATGAGATCACCGCGCTCCTCGCAGTCATTGCTGAGCATTGTTGTGGACGTCTCGTCGTTTCCGAAATCACTTCCCTGTCCAAGCAGTTTCTGTTCTCCAATCAGTCTCTTTTCTTCACGCAGGTGCCAACTACATTGCGACATTAGACCGACTTGTGTAACTAGAAGATTAGCATGTGAGAAAAGCAAACCAAAAACTATAGCATTTAGTGGTGCTATTCTTTTTCCACTTTTCTGTTACCACAGGACTTGTTTGGTATACAGGAATTTGGGATTCGAAATCTGGAACCCTTTGGTACAAACTGTGCAGTGGTATTCGCCATGACGACTGTCTGTGCCTGTCCAGAAACAGATATAACAAGGATATACAGGAAGACGCTTTTTAACGAATTTAACAATTCTACAGTCGATATAAACCTTTTGGGTTTTGTTATTTTTTATTTTTTTTATTTACAGTGGGTACGGAAAGTATTCAGACCCCTTTTAAAATTTTCACTCTTTGTTTTATTGTAGCCATTTGGTAAGATCAAAAAAATTAATTTTTTTGCTGATTAATGTACACTCTGTAACCCATCTTGAAAGAAAAAAACAGAAATGTAGATAAATTTTTTTCCCAAATTTATTGAACAAGAAAAACAAATGTCACATGGTCTTAAGTATTCAGACCCTTTGCTCAGTATTGAGGTTAAGGATTGCTTTTTATGTTAAAGATCTCTTCAAAACAAGTCACTTTGCAATATGTGTCCATTTACAGTATCCTTCCTATTCTGAGATGTCCCCTCTTGTATGGGCTGCATCAGCTCCTCAGGTTGCTATAGCTACAGACCTGTTTAATCTCTCATCATAGGCTGCCGGCACTGGTTGCTATAGCTATAGACCTGGCTTCTACTGCAGCTTAGTGAAAGTCCGTAAACACGTCCCCGAATTCAAAATGAAACCAGGAAAATAGGACTGACGTAAGAGGAATCAATGTAGTGAGACAACCCCTTTAACAATGTATTTTCTCTTTTCATGGGACGACACTGAAGCTTTGACGACACCTTGATACAATGTTAAGTAGTCAGTGTGCAGCTTGTATAACAGTGTAAGTTTGGTGTGCCCTCGAAATAACTGAGCACACAGCAATCAATGTCTATACCATTGTTTACAAAAGTGAGTACAACCATAGGTAAAAATGTACAAATTATGCCTGAAGTATCGCCAATTATTTTCCAGCTCTGCCTCAACTCTCTTGGGCATGGAGTTCACTAGAGCTTCAAAGGTTGTCACTGGAAAAAGTATTTTTACTCCTCCTACATATGGACTGGGGGTTAGGACCCTTGTTTCCCCACCTCCATTTAGGAGACCCACAGTGTTCAATAGTGTTTATTTTTTGGGGAAAAACCCTTGGGCGTCCAGCACCTTTTCCCTTATTTTCTTTAGAAGGGGTGGTTGACTTGGGGGTGTGTTGGGGCCCTTATCCTGGTGGAATACGCCCCTTCCCAAAAAGAGGGAGGGGGTCATGCTGTGCTTCAAATGTCACGTAAAAATTTTCATTTAGGTTCCCTAAAGATCTTAGTTCCCCACAGCCCGCAGCACTCATGCAGTCCCAAACATTTCAACTCACACCCCTGCTGCTTGGCAATACACCTTGCTTTGTACATTCACCTGGGGGGGGGGGAACCAGACATGCTTGACAACACTGAATCGAATAATTTATCTTTTGGCTCCCAGACTACAGGAAGGGTTTCCATAATCCATTCCTTGTTTGCTTGCCTTCACAAATTTTGTGGCTTTTTTTTATGCGCCATCTTTAAAAGAGACTTCCTTCTGGGATGACAGCCATGTAGACGAATTTGATGCGGTGTATGGTCTGAGCACTAACAGGCAGACTCCCCACTCCTGTAACCTCTGCAGCAATCAGCAGATTTCTCTATGGGTAGATCTGAGCCCCTGCATTCACTCCTGTTTGGCCCATGGCGGGTCGTCCGATTGGACCCTTTTTAAACCATGTAGGGGTCTTGGCCACCAGCTTTTCACAGGTTTCATACCAGTGTAGGGAAAATGGCAAATTTGGGGAAAAAAAATTTTTCCATTTTCATTACTGGGTACTCTTTTGTTGCCAGGTTTAACTTTGTTGGCTGTGTGCTCGTTTTTTTGGGGGCACCCAATTTAACAAGTTTTATTTTTACACTTTCATTAAATTTAAAAGTTATATCTTCAGTGTTGTCCCAGGAAAAGAAATAAATTTTTTTTTCAAAAATGAAAGGGTGTACTCACTTTTGTGAGATTCTGTATGTGTGGCCTTAGCCTAGTGACACACTCTGTATTTTCTATCTCTTTTGGTCACTTATTTTGTGTGTATTTTTTCTTATTGTATCTTCGCTCCTTAATTTCAAGTCAAGTTGGCTCTTGCGGGTCATCCCGTTTGGGTGCAAAGGAGAGTCTTTACGAGGGACTAGGGGTTTTTGTACTCCCGGAGCGCTTTCTTGTTTTGTGTAAATAGTATTTTTTCGTTTCAGTGCATTCTTAGAAATGTTGAAAACCCACCTAATGCCAAAATTGTTTTTTATTAAAAGCAAAAATCTCAAGTCTCCTTTCTCTTCTTTCCCTATCTGAAGGTTTAAAACTACTGCAAGCTAACCCTTTTAAGGAGGAAATCTTTTAAAAAGAACAAACCCCAGGGTGAAAGTTTCTTTGGCCCGGGGAACCCCTTTAAATTGAAATATTTTTTTGTTTGCTTTCACTCCTGTAAATTCCAATTCAGACTAGCCCAGTTGAATAGGGTTGTGCCATGTTCAGGTTAACCCATACAGAATTTGCATCAAATGTTTTTTTTTTTTTTTTTGGTTTTTTTTTTTGTCTTCATGTGGATCCCACTGTGGTATCCATGTGAAATCCAAATGGATACTGCATCCCTTTATTTTTAATGGGGTTTTGCATTGCTGTATAAAGAGTGCATTTTTTTTTTTTTGTGGGTGGGATACAGGGCTGTGGGTTGGGCCTTTTTTAGGAGGGCGGGTCGTCGTAAAAATGGGCCCGACTCCGACCCCAAAAAATGTAAAAGTTGGGCCAGTTTGTTCATGCAAAAAGCAAAGGGAAAAATTGGGTCCGGGCCATGCACGCTCCCAAATTTTCAGCCTCATCCATGAGGATGTAAGTGAGCATGGACAGGCAAAGCGATGCCCCAGGGGGAAAAAATTCCCCCTCCATGGCAAAAAGATTTCAGCAAAATTTTTCACCTCTTTCAAAAAAGAAAGGGGCCCCTTCAACGCTTATCTGGGACTGATTTCCCGCCTTTTCTGTGGGGCCCCTATTTGCGCTGCAGTACGGGGTGAAAT
>JAODAL010073065.1:0-14867 GCA_025379985.1 Phyllomedusa bahiana | reverse complement strand
GAGGGGTGATGTCGCGCTTACACCCCAGAAATGGGAGCTCCCCCCGGTTTGTCACCTATAGACGAGCTGTACACTATGAGTCACGAAGTGAATTCACCTTCTGAATTCACCTTAAAAAGTTTGCGCTCCTCATTAACCTAACAACACTCCTCCTCTTCCCTGTTACTGGATATCCTCCTAATCCCTTTTGCAGTACTAATTAACCCCTCTACTACCATACTTGCCAACTATTGAAAGTGGCCTTAAGGCAGATGGGTATAGTGCTGCCACATTATTTGCATAAGTCGCATCCCCTTAATCACAATAAAAAAATCCAAGGGGCAGGATGTCTTTTTCCAATTCTCAAACACCAAAGGGTTAAGTATATATTTATTATTTCATTTTGATTGAATTTTTTACAGCCATTCTTTCATTCAGGGAGGCCGGGTGACTCCCATCCCCCACAGGTAGCATCCAGCTTTCCATGGTAAGAAAACTGGATGCCACCTGTGAGGGTGGAGTGTCATGTAGCTTCACTGGATGCTGGATAGGCTATCCAGTAAATCTGGGTAGCTCCCCATAAACCACAGAGGTCACCCAGAAACTGGGTGTCACCTGTAGGGGATTGGGTGTCCCCCAATGGACACTGGACACTGGATAAGCTATCCAGCATCCAGGAAAACTTGCTGGAGGCGAGTGTGGAGCTTGGGGAGGGGAGCATGGAGGAGATGTACTCTCTTCTTCACAGGGGTGACACACCCAAAAAAGACCTTGACATGAAAGTAACTTAAAGTCAAGTTTTTGGGGGGATCTTTAACTCTCTCGGGGGAGGCCTTATTTGCAGGAGTCTCCAGCAAAACTGGGGGGTTTTGGGAAACAAGTCTATTCCCTACCCCTTTTTTCTAATGCCTTTAAACCCCCCCCGGGGATCCTCTACACTGAGGCTAAAAACCGAGGTTGGGGGGAAAGAATTTTGGGTCCCCTAGGCAAATAAGGCATGTAGTGCACCACCCTTAACCCAATGTAAGATTCAGCTCACTCCATACCTCTTTGCGCCCCTTTCCTGCCCGAGATGAAGCGGAGCTTTAGGCGGTCGCCTACCCTACCTGTCGTCCCAGCCCTGTTGCAGCCCTCACTTATATTCACAGGTTGCAAAGTATTGGCTAGCTGAAACTACATGAATCTTGTATGTGGTTAAGCCGAAATAGCTTATTCTGCACCTGACGGCAACCACTGCTACAATACTGCACGTTTAGAAGAATATAGAATAAATCTGGGCACACAGGGAAACATATTCTCAGGTTTGTCTCATACTGGATTCACCATGTGTTTGCCTTTTCACCAGTACCACAGCTCCCTCAGTGTTCAGTCCTAGTATCTGCTCCAAAACCTGACAGATTCCAAAGCAGAACTTGACACGTGAGTTTGTTGCTCACGGCAAAAATAAGTGCATGCAAATTCATGCGGTTATGCGCTGACACAAAAAGCAAAGCTCAGGCAATCATAACCAGTCTGAGCCATGAGAGAAGACACAAGACCTGACATTTTGATCACCTATACATAGGCACATTCTCTCTGCCTTGCGGTTACCTTGGTAACAGGGCGGCAGAGTTAGTATGCTTGCAATGCAGCTTCTATGGTGAAATATTGCAATGGTCACATGTGCTTTAACCCTTCTGCTAACTTGCGTCTAATGTAAAACGGTAATCCTCTGAAAGTGGGAACATGTTCAATGTGCAGTTGGCACGGAAACCAGAAAAATAGGATGGAGAATCTGAGAGGCACTGTAAGCCTCCCTCTTGTTTCTTGCTAATGAGAGACTATTAAGGGTTGGCATGTCCCCATGCTCCCAGCAACGTACAATCCAGCACATTGCATCCTTTTCTTTCACAGGATATCCAGTGTGGGAAAATGTGGAGTGTCTGAGCTGCATATCTCCTAATTCTCCTCTTTTGTACCATCAAACCTTTTCTGTAATGAGAGCCAAGTCAGAACAGAGGCCCCTCAGATCCTGGTGCCTTTCTCACAGCCTCTGCCTCTCGGATATTGTTTTCTTGTCAAATCCTTTTCCAGTGAGGTGTGGGGTGCAGGAACTTACTGGGGTCACCAGAAAAGAACCATGGGGCGTCGGACTTGCTTACAATTGAAAATAGACTAGTGGACAGAATATGATTTGGAAAGGTCAGCACAAATAGCACTTTCCTTCAATGTATAGCTTTAAGATAACTTGCAAATTTCTACTAATACAGTTTTGCTGCCTTCTAGTGAAAAACTGAGAAAATCATTTGCTTGCAATTTGCTTCATGTGGGCTGCAGAATCAACTTCTGAGCCAGGTGATTTGTTTGCTTTTTTCAGTCACGCCTACAGATTTTGGAAAAGTTCCCCGTCAATGCCGGATTTTTATATCCCTGTCTGAAAAATTTAAATTTCCTAAATCAATAAAACAGTTACATTTTGGGGACTGCCCCGTGCTGGGGGTTGGTCACTTGGGGCGAATATATGAACTTTGGGCCCGCTGACGGGACCATTCTAAATCGTTTTAAAGGTAGCGTAAAATGTCCCAAAAGGAATGAAGAACCTGTTTCTTCTTCAGGTCATAACGTAAAGGGTATTTTTAGAGCCAATACGAAAATGTTTCTCAACTCCATCCCAAGACCCCCCCAAACCCAGGTCTTGTTTTCAGGATCTCCCACAGAATGCACTACAAAAATTATATAAACCTGTGCAAAAACCGAGGGAAATCCTAAAAAACTTGACCTGTTGGGGGGGTTCTTGAGGACGGGAATTTGAGAAACATGCAATATGACAAGCCCAGGCTCAGGCCCACCTTTAACCTGTTCTGGCTGTTCAACCTTTTTCTTCGCCTAGGTTTGGTGTCAAAGAATCTTTAAAAGGTGCCTATTTTCAATGAATATGGGGGACCCCCCCAAAAACCCCAAAACTTGGCAAAATTAAAAAATTTCCTTTGGCGAAATTACAGGGGGGACTTATTTTCCCAATGTTTGGAATGAACCTGTTAACATTATTTTTGGCTCAAAAGAAAACCCCAAAAAAAACTGGCACACCCTCGTTAAATAAAAGTCCCCCTTTGGTGTTCGAGATCAAAATTTGAAGCCAGGGCCAATGCTTTTTACCCAAAATAATAGCTTTGTAATATCGTTTCCACTATAGCAAACCAGGATTTTGTTCTGTTGGATTCTGTAACTAACCTCGACATGGTTTCCAAAATTAACCCCAAAAATAAAAGGCACAAAATTTCCCCTTTTGGCAGGTTTCTCCACTGTACAAGAAACTGCAACACAAATTAATTTAACCCCTTACCACCGCAGTCCGTTTTGGCCTTCCCGACAGAGCCACGTTTTTTAAATCTAACATGTGTTACTTTATGTGAGAATAACTTTTTGACACTTACCAAATTGAGATTCAGGGGACTTTTTTCTCTTTTACACATTGTGTTTTAAGTTAGAAAGGAAATTTTTGGCCCAAAAAAAGCCCCTTGTTTATTTGGGGAAAAATATCGAAAAAACGTAAAAAATTAGAAAATGTTCCCTTTTTTCAAACTTCAAAAAATTTTCTTTGTAAAGGGCCCCAATAGTTATTCCACTCAAAAAAACTATCACTACCAAAATTTCACTGTAGGTTGTATCATTTTTTAATTTGGGCTTTTTTTTTTTTTAGGACATTAGGGGCTTAGAAATTAAGGGAAAGGAAGTTTTTGAACAGTTTTTTCACCCTTTCCGGCATAAAATCGCCCCAAAATTAAAACAGGTATATGTGGGAATGAGGCAAAAAGAATGTGTTAGACCATTTATGCAAAGCTCAAAGCTTTGTAATCACCTAAATTTCGGGGTGTTCTGGGGGGGTCCCTACCACACCCCTAAAATTAGACACATATATTTAAAATTTTGGGTCAGAAAAAATGGCGCTTTCTGTTCGAACAGGTCTATTTCAATGTGGTTTTTCCTGAAAACCCGAGTGGGGTTAGGGGAAAAAAATGTCCCTTATTTTTCAAAATTACACCAGTACCCAAAAATTTAAAAAATAATTTTTGATAATTAACAAACAAAATTTTAAAATTTAAAATTTTTTAAATTTATTACAAAATTTTTTTTATAAAAATTAAAAATAAAATACCCTATTTCACTCGAGTAAAAGCCGACCCGGGGTAATTTAAACCCAGAAAACCTACCCTTTTTCCACAAAAAAATGGGGAAAAAATTTTGATGGGGTATATGTCAAAGGGGGGAAAAATGCCCGGGTACGGTAAATTTAAAAAAAAAAAAAAGGATACCCCAAAAAAAATTAGGGATTTTTAATGTCCCATAGGCAGGGGAAAATGTCCCCCCCTAGTCAGGGTTTTAAGCCCCGGGATATGTCCCCAAAGAAAAGGTTTTAGGCCCGGTATAAATCCCCCATAGTCAGGTTATAGGCAGGGATAAGTTCCCCTAAGCAGGGTTTTAGGGAGGTATAAAGCCCCCTAGGCAAGTATATGTCCCTATAGGGAGGGTTTTGGCAGGTTTTGTCCCCCATAGGCAAGGGTTTTAGGCAAGAATAGGCGGTTATAGGCAGGTTAATTTCCCCAAGGCAGGGTTTTAGGCATGTAAAAGGCGGGTTTTAGGCCCGGGATTGAAAGGTTATAGGCAGGGATATGTCCCTATAGGCAAGGGTTTTAGGGATGTATAGGCCCGGGTTTTAGAAAGGGTTTTTAGGGGAGGTTAAGTCCCCATAGGCAGATTTAAAAAAGGCGGTAAAGGGCAGGTATATGTCCCCATAGGCAGGTAAATATCCCTATATAGGGAGGATTTAAAAAAAAAAAAAAAAACCCGACGGGCCTGGGCCAGGCAGCACCGGGACGCTGTGGTGACTGGGATTTTTGCTATAAAGCGTCCCCGAGGAGTCAAAATATTTGAAAAAAGTGTCCCTGCCCCCCACCCCGGCCATCGCAGAGCCCCGCGTGGGCAGGGGACTCGAGTATAAGCCGAGGGCGGGGGTTTTTTAAACACATTTTTTTGCTGAAAAAAAAATCGGGGGATACTCGAGTATTTACTTTAAAAAAAATATCCCAAAAATTTTTAAAAAAAATTTTTCCTATAAAAAAGTATTTTAAAAATTTAATTTGAATTTAAAACTTTTTTTAAATTTAATTTAAATTTAAAACCCCCTGATTTGTTGCCAGTTTTTTAATTTTTAAATTTTTTTCTATATTAAATTTTAAATTTTTTTTTTGCTGCTCTCACCCCTTTTTTCAAAAACAACAAACAGAGCCAGAAAAGCAGAGGTCCTTTTGGGACCTGTTGGGCCCCAAGGCCCCAAAAAAAAATCAGTACCTAGTTTTTTATTCATGCTATTTCCCTTTTTTTTCCAGCCTACCTATTGCCCTTTTTAAATGTTTGCCGCTTTTTTTAGCGCCTAAGTTTTTGGGGTGAAATTTAAAAAACCATTTATGGTGCACAAAAAAACTTAAAATTTATACATTCAGGTGCATTTTTAAAACTGAAAAATAAAATGGGAAATGCACTTCGATGCCCAAGTTCCCCTACATTTTCTCCCTTAGTAGTCATTTTTTCCCCCAACATTTTCAAGAAAATGTGCAATTTTACATTTTTTTTTTGGGGGCCAGTCAGGTTTTGAGTGGGTTTGAGGGGCCCCGTATTTTTAGACACCCCAATAAAAGGGCTTATTCTAAGAAACTCCCCCCCTTTAAAGTATTTACAAGAGTGTTTAGGAAATTTGTTGACCCTTTAAAATATTTACAGAAATTTTAAAACAAAGTTTGGAGGTAAATATCTAAAATTTTTGCAGGGTTTTTAGTTTTTTTTTCCTATTCAAAGGGGAAAACGGTAGCGGGGGGACCATGGGAAAAGCAACTTTTAAAATTGGGTTCCCCAGGGTTCTGCTGTTTTTTAGAGACATCCCATATGTGGCCCCCAGTACCTTTTTCCCGTTCAAAGCACAAAACCTTTAGAATTTGGTGGAGGGGCACTTCCGGACTTTTTGGGCTAATTTGGGAAGGGTTTTTTTGTTTTGTTTTCTTTTAAAATAATAAATAATGGGTTTTTAAAAAATTTTCATTTTCATTTCATCCCCTAAATGGGGGAATTTCCAAAAATTCCATTCGGTCACTTTGCCCCAATTTTCCCACAAAAATTTTTTTCGGTCCGGGAAAAATTCGGGACAAAATCGCGTTTTAAAAAAAAGCTATTTCCAGGCTGCAAAGCCTCAAAGGGGGCTGTAGAAACCCTTTTTGCCATGCCTTTTAAAAATGCGAGGGAGCTTGGTTTGGTCTTCATACAAAGTTGTGCTTTTGTATGACACGGATGAAATGCCGTGGTCTTAGAATCGCTTTTTTTACTATAAAAAAATTTCCCTGGGGACTTAAGAGGGGAAAAATGACCAAAAAACTGAAACGGGGGTGTACCTGATAAAGTCTGGCAGCGAAAGCTGGGAAAAAAAAAAGCTGAGAGCTCAGGTGGGGGAAAATTGAAGAGTGTGGGGTACGCGGCAGCCCCACAGCATGAGGTCAGACATGGCACAAAGACATTTGGAGGTGGCAAAAACAGGAGTAGGCCACAGGTGGCCAAGACACAGTGTGGGGGTCACGGAGCGCGCATAGGTAACAGTGGGACAATGACATTCTGGAGGGGGCACAAACAGGGAGGCCCCAAAAGGGGGCACAATAAACAGGGGAGGGACGGCGCAGCCCCAGCACTAGGGCAACAGGGCACAATGACTTCTGGAGGTGGGAAAAAAAAAGGATTTGGCCCCAGAGTGGCACAATGACACAGTGTGGAGGGCACGGCAGCGCAGCATGAGGTCAACGTGGCACAATGACATTTCTGGGGGTGGCACAAACAGGAGTAAAGGCCCCAGAGTGGGGACAATAACACGTTGGAGGTCACGGGAGCAGCAGCATGAGGTCGAAAGTGGCACAAAAGACATTCGAGGTGGGACAAACGGAGTAGGCCACAGAGTGGCAAATAACACAGTGGGGGGCCGGCAGCAGCCACACAGCAGCAGGAGGGCAACAGTGGGACAATAACATTCTGGAGGGGGGAAAAAAACAGGGTAGGCCCAGGTGCACAATGTCAAGAGGGAGGTGCGGGAGCAGCACTGAGGGCAAGGGGGCCCCAATGATACAGTGTGGAGGGCACGGCAGCACCACAGCAGCAGCAGGAGGTCAACAAGGGACAATGAATTTTGGGGGGGGAAAAAAAACGGGAGTAGGACAGAGGGGCAAAATGCAAAGAGGGGGAGGTCACCCCCCAGCGCATGGGGGTCAACGTGGAAAAATGACATTCGGGAGGGGGAAAAAAAAGGGAGTAGGCCACATAGGGGCACAATGACAGAAAAGTGGGGGGTCACGGAAAGCGCAGCATGAGGTCAGAAAATGGAAACAATGACACAGTGTGTGGGTCATGGCAGCACCCAAACAGCAGCAGCATGAGGTCGGGACAGGGGGCACAATAACATTTGGAGGTGGAAAAAACAGGAGTAGGCCAACAGGGGTGGCACAATGACAGAGAGTGGGGGTTTGGGCAGCACCCACAGGGGCAGCATGAGGTCAGACAGGGCAAAAAGACATTCTGGAGGTGGCAAAAAAATTTGTAGGCCACAGAGGGCACAATGACAGAGTGGGAGGTTACGGCAGCGGGCCCAGCAGCAGAAATGGGGTGGGAGAGGGGCAAAATTGACACAGTGGGGAAAGGGCCACAGAAACAGCCACAGCAGCAAATGAGGTCCAGAGAGTGGCAAAAGTGCCCAACATTTGTGGATTTGGGAGGGGAATAAACTGCAGCAGCAACATGAGGTCAACAGTGGCCAATGACATTCTGGGGGGGCCCAAAACAGTAGTAGGCCACAGGGTGGCACAATGCGAGATTGGGGGTACGGCCCAGCAACGCATAAAATTTTCAGAAAAGTGGCACAATGACAAGAGTGGGGGTGGGGGGCAATACCGTCCCTGGTTGTAACGGAGGGGGAAAGTGGACCCGCTGGACCACCACAGGCGATGGGGGAAAGGGCCCCACCAGGGAAGGGAAAAATCTAAGTAGGCCCCCGGTTTTTCACCAACCCCGCCGAAAAGGGGGATGGATTGCTGCGGCGGGATTTCTACCAGGTCTTTTCCACTGGGGGGACTTCCCTCCCGGGGGGGGCCAAAGGGGCAAAATTGTACAGATTCGTTAGGCAAGTTTCTTTTGTGGGGGGAAAGGCAGAAGGTCAGGCCCAGGGGGGCTTTTGATCAAAAAACGTGGACAGGCAGAAGGTCGAGCAGGCGGAAAAAGATTCGGGGTAAATAAACGTAGGCAAGGGGTACGGTACAGGGGATGAAAAGGGACAATTTTTAAAAAAAATGCTTTCTCCAAGGAAAAACCCCCTTTAAGGACCCCGGCGGGGGGCCGGGCGGGAAGGGGGGCCAGCCCAAAAATGGGAAAGCAGTGCCCGGAAAATCCCCTTTTTCCGGGCGCACTCCCCCCTTTAAAAATTTCCCAAACACCCGGGGCCCGCGCGCGCCCTAGGGGGCGGACCACCCCCGGGGAAAGACGGGGAAACTGACTAAAGCGGACCCCCGGCCGGGGTAAGTAGACGCCGGTGGGGACTGGGCCCAAGAGGGGGACCCCAAACCCCGACGGGGCGGGACGGGGCCCCCATGGGAGCCGCAGCACGGCCGCCCTGCGCCCCCGGGACGGAGGCCGGAAGGGGGCGTCCGTGCCCAGAAACCCCCCCCCCCCTTGGGCCCCCCCTCTCTTACTGGATAAAAGGGGAATTTCTCTGGATGAGATTACGGTTCAGGATATTCTCCTCCGGTTTCCCAAGACCTTTTTCAGGCCCAAAAACCCCTTCCATCCCCAAAAAGTACCTTTTTTCCCCACTATTTCCTCAAAAGCAGGATCTCCTTGACTTCAAAGACTTGGAAGCATCAGCATGGGGGGGAGGAAAGGGATAGACTTCAGAGAAAAACGGGTTAAGGACCGGGGGTTTTTTTAGTAGAGGGGACGGAACGAGTTAGGAATTCTCATGGGGGGGGGGACCCGGCGTTTGTAAGAAACCGGATTAATGCGGGGAAAATTAAACCTAAAAAGGGCCCCAGAAGGGGGGTTTTCCCAAATTTTTGGGAGGGCATCTTAAGACGGATTTAAACGGCCGACGGGCCAAACCTTGTCACCTGGTAAAAAGACAGGGGAGGACTTCTTCCTTTGTGGGTTTGGGGGCTTCGTGCGCTGGGAAGTGCGGACCAGAGTTTGGGCGGGTTGGGACAGATGGTCTCTATGTCCTAAAACCAGTGCTCCGCCGCGGGAACCCTCGGAAGGAATGCCAGGGGGGAGGGGTGGGGGGGTTGGCAGACCGTATAAATGTAGAAGGGGGGGAACCCCTGGGGATTCTGAGGTCTCGGGATTTTGTACGAAAACTCGCCCATGGCAAAAAAGTTGGACCAATCATCTTGGCGTGCTGAAAAAAAGGGGGCGTAGAAACCCCCTCCCAAAAACCGGGTTTTAAATCTCTCCCCCCTTGGCCCATTGCCCTGAGGGTGGTAAGGGACGAAAATTTCCGAGTTTTCACCTGGGGGTTGGGGAAACACGGGGCACGCCAGAACTTGTAAACAAACTGGCCCTCCCCCATCCGAGAGTTTTTGTTTGGGGGGAGCCCATCCCAGACGGAACACATTTTGGAAAAAAGCTCCGCCAGGTGGTTGGGCCCGGAGGGGCGGGCCCCCGGCAGAGGGACAAAATCCCCAAATCTTGGAAAACCCGATCATAGCCCACCCAAAATTTAAACGTTTTTGAAGCCAAAGGGAAGGGGATCGGTTATAAATTCCATCGCAATGTTGGCCCAAAGGGTTGCGTGGGAAATGGGAGTGGGTAAAAATTTGACCCCCGGGCTTGTGACAGGGCCCTTGTTGCGGGAAAAGGGGAGTTACAGGCCGGGAAAAAAATCCTTGCACCTTGACGACTCGGGGCCACCAATAGAACCGGGATATCAAAAGGAAGTTTTCGAGCGCCGGATGACCGGCCACCAAAGAGAAAAGGGCCCCCCTTTTTCCCGGGATCCCGTCTGGGGAGAGCGGGGCGTAACGTGGGTCCTCCCTGGGGGAAACCCTTCCGGAGGTCAACTGGAGCACCCGAGATAAGGGGGTTTGGGGGGGATTTTATGCTCTGGATTAGTTTCCTTCCCCAAACCAGTCAAAAGCCGGGAAAGGCGCCCCTTAAAGTTTTTTCCCCCGGGGCCCGGAAGTGAATTGGTACCCGAACCGGGAGAAGAAAAACGCCCAACCAAGCCTGGCGGGGGTTTAAAGGGCCTGACCCGTTGGAGGTATTGAAGTTTTTTTTTGGCCGAATAGATGAGTGGGTTTCCGACCCCCCCTTCCAATAGGTAGCCCCAAATTCTTCCAAACCCAAACTTGAAGGCCCAGCAACTCACGGTCCCCTATGTGTAGTTCCTTTGGGGGGGGGGGAGAAACGTTTTGGGGAAAAGAAGCCACACGTTACGGTCTTGCCCTTTGGGCCCCTTTTTTGCGTAAGGATGGGCCCCACCCCCACGGACGAAAGGGATCCACTTCCCAAGGGGGGAAGGGTTTCCCGGGGTCCCGGGCCCCGAGAGGACAGATGCTAGGGGAAAAGGGTGCTTTTAGCCCTTTTCAAACCCCTCAGCTTTGGGGGGGCCAAACCCGGTGGGGGTTTGGGTTTCTTTGGGGAGGGGGCCCTATCGGAGCCACTAGCCCTTTGAAAAAATGGGGAATAAATTGGGGATAATAGTTAAAAAAAACCCCCCCAAAACCCTGTATGGCACCCCAAACCACTGGGCTTGGGCCCCTGCAACCGGCTGAAAGCCTTTTTCTGGATCCATCGAAGGGCCCCGATCAGGGAAATTTAAGTGCCCCCGGAAAAAGGGGGCGGTTTGGTGGAAAGGCACTTCCCAGCTTGGCATACAGGTGATTAACTGGGTCCGTTCAAAACCTGAAGGGAAAAGACAATGGTGGGGTTTGGGGGTCAGGGAGTACACCAAAAAAAACGTCCAGATAGAAACCCCTTCGCAGGTTTTAGAGAAGATCCCTGAAAATGTCCCTTCCGAGCTCCTGGAAGACGGCAGGCGAAATTTCACAGTCCTAATGCATTACCCGGGATCAAAAATGGCCGTCCCCGGGGTTGAAGGGCCTTTTCCAAATTTATCGCCCCCTTTCCCGGGTTCGGACCCAAATTTTAGGCCCCCCCTTAGATTTTAACTTTGGGAAAAAACCCCTTTCGCCTTTCAGGGCGGGTCAAATAACTCCGTGACAAAAGGTATTTTTAGATTCTTCACCGTGATCTTTTCAGACCCCGGGAGTCAATTGGGGGGTCGCAAGGTACCGTCCTTCATTTTCCCCCGAAGAAGGGAATTCCCGCCCCTGCGGGAAAGAGGGGCTTGGAAAAAAACCCCCTTTTGGAATGAATGTACTTGGACATGGCTTTTGTCTCCGGAAAGGTAAAAGGGGTTTGACTCCCGCCCCGGGAGGGCGTAAACCCGGGGAAAAGGTCCAAATTTGGACCAAACAAAAGGACGAGGGGCGGCATGGCTCTGCCTTCTTCTCGGAGAAACCAAACAGCATACCCTGATAAGGGGGCCCGGGGGGCCCCCTAAAAGGCTTAGCTGGTACCCTTTGAAGCACTGGGACCGGGGAGGGGGTAACCCCAAAAACGAAGGGGGCCCACCTTGGCCCCATCGCCCGACCTCGCCCCCCTGCCAGTCAAACACCGGGGCATTGGGGCTGCCCGCCCTGGAAGACCCCAAAAGGACGGGCGAAGAAACCGGGGTAACACCCTAGAAGATAGTCCCCTTTTTTGTGAAATGCCCCAAATTGGAGGGGGAAGGGCTCGTAAAGGAAAGGACTGGGTCATGGAGGATTCTCCCTGACGGAGGGGAAAAGGGGCAAGGATTTTCCAAAGGGGGAACCCCGGGGGAAACGTGTTTTAGACCCAGGGCAGCGTCCGGGAAATTTCCCGCGGGGAAACCGGGGTCCCCAAAAAAGCCGAAACTTGGGAAAATTTGGGGCCCGGGTACAAATGAAGATAGGAAAGAAATTTTTCGAGGGGGGGGAGAGGCTGCACACGCTTGGGTTTTCCCACATAGCCTTTGGTGTGCCCGTTCTCCCGGGCGCCGTGGGCGAAGCAGACAAAAAACGGAGGAGATGATCAGGGCTGCCGCAGGGGAAACATAGGTTTTTCTTTAAGCCCTCGGTTAAGTTTTTTGCGGAGGCAGGTGGGCTCAAACCACTTGCAAGGCCCCTTCCACGGCTTTGGGTGGGGAAAGGGGGGGGTGGAAAGGGGTAGAAACCCGGTGCAAAATGAGATGGACGGCGTGTACGGGCCTTTGGGTTTTGCTCTTGGGGAAACCCCCTCACGCCTTTTTTGCGAATCGGATGTCAATCCGGGTTTTGCCAGGTGGATTTGTACTTAAAGAAGGGGGAAGGGCCCGGGGGGCGAGCAAAATCCTTGATTGGGCCTGGAGAGGCCTTTTTGAATGTGGCGCATAATGCTTTCATCGTTCCAGGGTAGCTCCGATGCTAAGGGGTCAGAATTCACGGCGTTTTGTCTCCCCGGAGGAGTTCCCTTGCTGCAGGTTCATCAGAGGCGAAATTTTGGCAGATGATGGCACGAGCAGGTTCCTCGAAGACCCCTCCGGAAAAAACCCAAATAGAAATGTCCCCTAGAATCGGCCCCCAAAATTTGGGGCACCCCGGTCCCACAGAGGATTTTCCAGGCCCAGGGCTTTACCGGAGAGGAGACTGACCCCGAAGGCCCCCCTTGGATCTTTTGACGGGGGAAAATGACCCGCCATGAGTTTTCCCCATGCAGGGGCACTGGGTGATGAAGCCCCTGCAGACCTTTGGGAAACCCCCCTCAAACTTTTGGGCGGCATGGATAAAACCGGGGTTGGGGGCCGACTTTGGGGCAACTTTTCCCTGGGAGAAAACCCCTACAGCCGACTGCCCGGGTGTGGGGGGCGATGAACTGCTGCACCGGAGGAAGTTTCTGAGGCGTTTCGCTTGCTGCCCCGGAAACTTTTTGGATGCTTGGCCCCAACGGTTTGGGAATACTGGCGCACTTGGCAAAGCCCCCCTTGGGGGGATCCATGGCCTGATTTCCCACTGTAACGGACGGGTAAGGGGAACGCTGGACCACCGCGGGGATTTGGGGGAAGGCCCCCCCGCCAGGAAAAGGAATTAATAGGTCCCGGGGAAATTTCCCCGAGCCCGCGCAAAGCGGGATGGACTTCTGCGGCGGGGGTCTACCAGGTCGTTTCCACTGGTGGGGCTTTTCCCTGCCCTTTGGGGCCAAGGGGGGGACGTATTTCAGATTCTCAAAGGGAAGCTCGTAGTCGGGGACAGGCAGAAGGTAGGACAGGCGGCCCTGGATCATAAACGTGGACAGGCAGAAGGTCAGGGGAGGCGGCAAGATTTAGTCGAAAAACGTAGGGAAGGGGGACGGTACACGGGTAGAAAGACAAGGCTTAGGAACGCTTTTTCCAGAGGTAAAACCCCACTAAGGGTCCGGCAGGGGCCCGGGAAAGGGAAAGGGGCCAGACCAAAAAAGGAGCGGCCCGGGGAATACCCCAAATTTCCGGGGCCCTTGCCCCTTTTTTTTTTCAAACAGCCGGGGCCCCCCCCCGGGCCCCAGGGGCGGAAGCCACCCCCCCCCCCCCCCAAACCCCCCGGATAATGGTGGGGGCGGGCCGCAGACGGCCGGGTAAGTTGACGCCGGGGGGGACTGGGACAAAGCGGGCCCGAAAACCCGGGCGTGCGGGACGGGGGGTTCCCTGGGGCCGACCGGACCCGCCGCGACCCGGGGCGGAGGTCCCCAGGGGCGGCCCGTGACAGTACCCCCCCCCCCTTGGGCCCCCCTCTTTACTGGATCAAAGGAATCTCTGGAAAAGATTACGGTTCAGGGTATTTCCCCCTCCGGGTCCCAAGAAATTTTCCTTTAGACCAAACCCCCCCAGTCTACCAGAAAAATACGTTTTCCCCCTTTTTTTTCCCCATACGCGGGGAATCCTTGACTTCAAAGACATTGGAAAACATCAGCTCTGGGTGGAGGAGGGGTAGGAAATTCAGGGGAGAAACTGTTAAGGACCCCGGGGGGTTTTTTTGTAAGGACGTGGAACGAAATTAGGAATTCTATTTGGGGGGAGGGGGCCGGCGTTTTGTAAGAAACCGGGGTTAAAGCGGGGTGTTAACCCCGAAGGGGGCCCAGGAAGCGGGGGGGCCCCAATTTTTTAGGAGGGGGATTTTTAAGGGCGGAGTATCTGGCCGACAGCCCACACCTTTTCACCTGTGAGAAGACAAAGGGGGAGGACCCTTTTTCCTTTGGGCGGCTTGGGGTTTCGTGCGCTCGGAAGTGGGGGAAACAGAGATTGGGGGGCTGGACCAGATGGTCTCTATTCCTGAAAAAGTGGTCCCCGCAGGGGAACCCCCGGAAGGAGAAAGGGCCAAGGGGGAAGGTGGGCGGGATGCAGACCGTATACAATGTAGAAGGGAAAAAGACCCCCCCGGATTCTGGTCTCGGGGGTTGTTCAGAACTCCGCCCCTGGCAACAATTGGACCAATCATCTTGGCGGCGAAAAAAAGTGGGTAGATAACCCCCCAAAGAAACCCGGGTTTTTCCCCTCTCCACCCGGCCATTCGTCCCGGGGTGGTAAAGGGGGGGGGGAGAAAAAGAGAAGCGAGGGTTACCGGGGGTTGGGAACACAGGGAAACCCCGAACTTGAAAAAAAAAACTGGACTCAACCCATCCCAGACATTTGCCCGCGGGGAGCCCATGCAGACGGAAAACATGTTGGAAAAATAGCTTCCGCCAGGTTTTTTGGCGATGGGAGGGCCCGGGGAGGGGGCAAAAAACGCCATCTTGGGAACCGATTT
>JAODAL010073064.1:0-14868 GCA_025379985.1 Phyllomedusa bahiana | reverse complement strand
TTTTCAAAAATAAAATTTATGTATTCTGTTTGTATTACTTTATATCTGACCAATAAAAAGTTTATGGTTAAAAAAAAAAGAAAGAATGTTCCCTTGATTTGTTATAATACACAGGCAATCCCCGGGTTACGAACGGGATCAGGACTGTAGGTTTGTTCTTAAAGGGAATTTGTCGGCAATTTATTTATTTTACTAATTAAAACAAGCCCCTGATCCGTCCTCTTTTCTTCTTCGCCGTTTTTGTTTTCTGATCATAGATTTCTCAATTGTGTTGTCTATACATGATTATGGGTGCGGCCATCTTGCCTGAGCTACTTTTAGCAGCATTTAGAGAGATGCTTTACAGCAGCTTCATGCACATAGGAGTCTGTGGACTGAATCAGACCCATTGACTTGTATAGGAGAGTGTTGTGAGCATGCTCTGTGACCTGGGAAGAAGTCAGTGTTCAGGGAGAGGGGGAGCTGTGACATTTCCTATTGTGACTGGTGGATCCTGTGTTATCTATACACATTGATGTTACCTGTCAGTGTAAGGGTAAGTTCACAGTGCATATTGGGGCACATACTGTACACGCCGCAATATGCCGGGTGTTTTGGAAGCATGCCCTGATCAGCGCCTTCTTCAAAAGCATGGGGGGGGGGCCCTATTCACATGCATTGTCAGAGGCGCGTAAGCGCCGCAAACAATTGACATGTCACTTCTCTCCCCGGGCGTATGATACAATCGTAGTGTACACCCCGGGGGAGACGAGGCATAATTCATAGTTCTCTATTAGAGCTATGAATTACTGTCATTGTGGCGCGCATTTCGCCGCGTATAAAGCACAAATACGCAGTGAAAATACACTCCGCAATTACGTTGTGTGAACACACCCTAATCCTGCCTGTGCTGATAATGAGGAGACTGCGGAGAAGTGACCTCTACAGAACAGGAGGTGTCACTCTATAGTGAATGGTGGATCCTGTGTTATCTAACTTTAGGTGATACCTGTCCAGCTGTAATCCTGCTGTGGATGAGTAGACTGAGCAGGGAAGTGATCTCTACAGAACAGGAGGGATCAGTCTATAAGTGAATGGTGGATCCTGTGTTATCTATCTATAGGTGTTACCTGGTCAGTGTAATCCTGCCTGTGATGAGGGAGACTGCAGTGTGAAAGTGATCTCTACACACTAGGAGTGTTAGTCTATATGTGAAGGAGTAACTCTTTGTATTTGTTGTTAAATGGTGTGGACCAATTTCAATATGGCAACTACATAAAATTATATACAAAAGCTATATACACTATTTGTACAAAAAACATGCCATATACCTTACTTTAAGACCCTAGCTGGTCTCAGATGTTCCCTTCCACACATCCACAGTCCACTAAATACCATTACTGGCCCACCAACTGTTGTTATATTACCTCACTATTTTACATATTTACAAAAATACAGTATGTGCAACCTTCCATATATACACAACTTTTTTTTTTTTTTTTTCCCCTCCTTCACCTTGATCCTTAAACTATCTAAGACCCATTACCATTCCCTGATGGGCCCCCAGAGCACTGGCCCCATACTATAGTTTCAAAGTTCCTAGTCCCTCCAGAGTCTCTTTACAGTGCCATTCTGGACAGACAGTCTCTTTCCATCCTCCTCCCTTTTACTATACCCCCTCCCAACCTATCTAATACTAATAAACCTTATATACACTTACCCGCCCGAAGGCTCTGGTTCGGTGTCTGTAAGCCTTTTTCTGTCTTTGTCTCAAAAAATAGAAAACAAAAAGCTACGTGTACAGAAAACAGCCCACTCACCAGGGAGGTGGACACAGAAAAGAATCAGGTTACCCCAGAAGACAAACCCTCCAAAGAGTGGCCGCCCTAGGAATCCCCCAACCTCTGAAACTCCACCGAGTGTAACCTTCACCATGTCGTCCCATATGTGCCTACTCACTTCCTCCACCGAGATGGTTTTCTGACGCGTCGACACTAAACACCGGTGCTCCCATTGTGAAACCTAACAACGTGCCACTAACTATGAAATAACGGTTGCACGGGTCGCCTGTCACCCGGGAATTTGAATGGCTCCATAGCCACTCAGCATGAGGAGAGGCTCCCAACCTGGCCCAACCAAAGGAAGCGACCCACCCTTTTGTAACCTCTATATTGTAGGGGCAGTTGAATTCAGTAAATGCTCCATGCTCTCAAATTCATGCTGCACCCCTTCACGGGGACAACCCCTATCACTGGATAACCTGAACTTCACATTACACTTACATATAGCTTTCCCATGGAAGCAATTGCCATGCCACATCCCAAACCTTTAAAGGGTTCCAGTCTGAATTCATAAAACTAAACCCTCCTCAGATCCCGGCCTGGTCAATCTTGAGGGCCATAGTCCCTCCGGAAATGGGTTGACAACACTCTCTCATCCAGGAGTTTCCGGTAAGAGGTCTTATCTCCACCATCTCCAGACCCCAGATCGCGGATGATCTTCAAGTCAGGGCAACATAACCGTTAAATATCTGCGTGACCTGCGAAAGATTTTCACTTGACTCCCCCCAACTCCCCATTCCAGGAAGTAAGGCCCTGAAACCATTCCTGACAATGAGACCACCCACAGAGTAGGGCCTTCAGTCCACATGCACCTACATTGATCTTTATAAAGGTGTTTTTTAGGAACACCACGTGTTCACCATACCGTAACTCCCTAGTCCCTCGTGTGGTATGTCCCTCTCTCCTGATTAGGTTCATTCTGTTCCCCACAACATCTGGAGGAAACAGACTGTAAACCCTCGCCATTAAAGATTAAAGGTAGGGATCTCCTTCTCCCAGCCAAGACCCTGCACTATCCTGGTTTGATCCTGGACTCCGGAAGCTTCCGAATAGCTCTCTGACCTCAGACATCACCCATCCCGCCTCCTCTTTTAGATCAAAGACAGTGACATCATCGGCATAGGCCCATTACACACAGGGCAGGTGCAAATGCCGCGAGTCCATCCTCACCCCCACCACCGTCCACAATCTAGCCTCCTTAAAAGGGGACGACTGCGAACGAGTAGAGCAGAGGACTCAAAGGACAGCTCTGACGCACACCAGACTCCACCCTGAAAGGTGCGCCCGAACCAACCGTGTCACCAATGGAAAAAGTCTCAGCCCCTTTATACAAGATCTGTAACCAATACAAACCTGTGCCCGCAGGCCATAGTTCAGAAGAGTGGACCAGAGGTACTCATGATCAACCCGATCAAAAGCTTTTGCCTGTCCAAGGACAGCGTGAACCCCTTCCAGTGACCCGCCCTACCCCACTCCATGGCCTCCTGGACACCAATGGCTGTGCTAACGGCGCTGGCGACCGAACGGAGCAGTGCTGACCGATGAAAGGAGTTGTGAGGCAGATTTTATCACCTATTGAAAAGCACTTTTGCTAGGAATCTGTCCTGTCCACACTGAGCAGCGATATGGGACGCCAATTCTCAATGTGGGACGGATCTTTACCCCATTGACAGGATGATCAGGGCTGACCTCCTCATGGAGTTTGGCAAAGTGCCGAGATGAGACACTCATTTTAATACCTCAGTCTAAGAGGGGAACCAAGGTGTCCTTAAAGGTCTTGTGAAATTCCGATGTTAGGCCCTTGGGGTCCCGGAGTTTCTTTGAGGGCTAAAGCGCTCAATCGCCCCCTTTCCTTCCCTCTTCTCTTATCTCTCCCTGTCAAAACATCAGAGAGAGTGCACGATTCCTTGATCAGGAATGGTCTCACCAGAAAAAGCCGATCATAAGTTGTCCCGATCTAGTTCCACCTACCCAAGCAGCTGTGAGTAGAATGACCTAACTATCGTGCCATGATCTCGATCTGGACCTTTCAATCCAAGATCCTGTACTGTGTTATAGCCCGTAACCATCTTACAACTACTGACATCCAGCAGTATTTGTAGGGATCCGGCGAGCGTAATTTAACCAAGGATCCTTCAAAAAACCAAGGATGGTACCTAACATCCTGACATATCTTATGAGTAAGTCGACTTCACCCTGTGAAGAATCTCCTCTTGCCTACCTCCAGTCGAGACCCAACTCTCGAGTTTCCTCCCTCAGACTCTGATACATGTGCGGTACCTTGTTCGCAGACTCCTAAGGCTCGAGAGGACTGGCGGAAGAACTACGCAGCTCTCTTTTTGAATATTTATCCACCACTCTGATTTGCTTCTACATATGCCCGAGTAAGTGGTACCTGACTCTGAAGGATTCCTCTGAAGGATTTGTCCTAATTCCGTTTCTTCCAGGAGTGACGAATTCGCTTCCAATAGACCTCTCCCCATGCGAGGGGTCTCTGAAACATTCAAAGAAACGAAAATCATACAGTGATCCGGAGAAATCTACCTCAACCACCGCAAGGGCGACGAGACAGATCCTCCTTTAAATAAAACCTATCCTATTCTAGACCTACCATAACTACCACCTATAGTATGTGAAACCCCCGTGGCTGGTGATTTTGCCTTATGTGGACATCCCACCAGCGAGCCTCACTAACAAATTCTATTGAGCACGACGCCTTCGTAGCCCACACCTCCGGAACCTCCCCTATCTGAGGGACCTCGAGACGGCCATTGAAGTCCCCTACGAAAAGACTTGGCTGTTCGAAAAAAGCAAATGCTTAACCTTCATAAAGAGACTTTTCCTATCCCATTGGTTTGTGGCCATAGTTGTTAATAGTCCGTAGTTCTTGTCCCTTCATGACGACAGCTAAGATCAGAAACCCTCCCATTTCGAGTCGATCACCCATCAGCTTCAACCTCGCGGTAAAAATTACGCCACCCCGGCATATGGCACGGCCCTCAAGAGACCAATAGGAGGGACCAGCCTTTCCCCTATTCCCTCTAGCTTTCCTTTGGCGACCAAGGTCTGTCGAGCCTGGTCTCTTGCAAGAACAAAATGTCAGCTTCAACGCGGCTGAGAAAATAAAAGCTCAAATCTAGCTATTCTGATTTTACGCTGCCAACGTTAATAACTGGCCAGCGTCAGCAGGGTTGGTGCCGCCATCAGTTGTGATCGGTGCTCGACAGCCTTCTTCTTTAACTCTCCCACTTCCTCCCCATCTGAGGTCGGGGGATTCCACCCTTTTTAGACCACCGACAATATCCATATTTACAGTTTCCGACCCCACCCCCTGTGTCACGGTTTCTTCCCAAGACCACGCATTTGCCTGACTTTCTTTACCCCCTGGTCTTTTTTTTTAACTACCTTTGGGGTTTTCTCAGGCATACCCCGATCCCGAAGGTCTACTCTGCCCGGCCTTCTTGTACAAATCGTCCTCCTCTTCCTCATCACCCGATGAGGCGTGGGGCTACTGTGACTCCGTACCTATTGGCGAGGCCTCAATCATAGGGGGGGTTTACCGGTGCCTTCCTTGGCCCCGGTATCTGGCCTTAGGGTTAGGGGATTGGAGTGATCCCAATTTAGTTGAGAGGAGAGTCGCCACATCGTCTCTCTCCTTCTCCCCGTTCCTTGCACTCCCGTTTCGTTAGCTGCTCATCCCTTTCGCCACTATCTCTCCCTTCCATCTGCTCCCTGAGTGATAGGAGCTGGCGGGAGGGCGGCTTCCTTCCTCCTCCTCCATACGCTCCTGGACTTTCCTCTATGTGGGACTTTCCCTCATAGGTCTCAACTACATTGGAGGTCGGTTCCGGGTTCAATGTCAGAGACCCCCTGGGCATGGGTTCGGGAAGCCCCCTGCCTCTCCTTTTGACGCGCCTCCATGCGCCGTATTTGTGCTGCCGTTTTCTTTTTCTTCATCATTGACCCCTTAGCTCCCTCGCCATTGTTGTTCCCTTCATCTGTATCCTACCTCCTCACGTCCTCAGGCCCTTTGCTCTCACCCCTCTCCGAAGGACACGGGTTGTTGCGCAGGAGCGAGGGCAGCTGCTAAAGGTTACCCAAGTCACCACACAGGTGAACAAGCGAATCCGTCACAGGATTGTGGCTAGATGGCCTTCTTTCCCCACATAGTGCACATAACCTGCGCCTTGCCACTGTGGTCACTAAAGTGTGGAGGGGTCGCCACACCAGTGGACAGAGCTTCGGCTGCCCCTGGTAAAAGACCAGGAATTCTTTCTCTGCCGAGGGAAGTGGAGGGACGGTATGTGTGTGACGGTGTTACCTGCGTATCTAGCTTTGACCATGAAGGTCCAGGCCCCTGACCGATACCGAGCTTCATCCCTGTTCTTAATTGAGAACTGAACCACCTCTCGTACCTGCTTAGCCAGGTCATGATGTCTACCATAAGAGAGTGATTCGTTATGTGTTTAAAACGTTACTCTCTTAACTGTTTTTTTGGCGGAATTTCTGCTTGGGCAACAAAAAGCCCCACCACTCGGGCGATGACTGGTTTGAGCTCCATAGCGGGACCAGAAAAGTTCGAGTCCCTCGTCCGCGCATGAATCTCTCACGATCATATATAGGAGACCCAAGTAGGATAACAGGGCAAAGATTCCCCGAACCCTTAACTCCATCCCAAACAGGAGCTCCACCACCCTTAGATCAATCGGGGCTCGCGTCTTTGCCTACCATTTCTGAGACGGACGACATTCGCCGTATGCTCCTTGCCCGGTTTTGTAGGGAGGTTGCCTGCACTTCCCTCCTGTCCTTAGCTCTCGGAAGGGCAGAGAGCCCATGCCTCTCTATCCAAAAGGACAACGGTATCTCTCTCTTTCCCTCTATGGTGACTGATAGGTCCGCCTCTCTTGCGGGCCTCCAGGGAAGCGGCGCTGATCTTCCTCACTCCTGGCAACTGGTGGTGGTTCGGAAGACCTACCCCCCCCCCCGGCCGCCACGTTTGCGTAACTACGCCCCCCTCCTGTCCCTAAGGATGGGGGCCTATTGCAGCCAAGGGGGCAGCTGGGCCAGTACCCTCTCCAGCCCTACTGTACTTGCTCCTCATTCCCTCTTGTTCTCCATTCTCTTTTTCTTCCTTTACCCGCAAAACATCTTCATCCACTAGAAACTAGTTTCTCGCCACTCATTCTGCCTTCCTTCACATTCATTTCCCTTATTTATTCCGACATTGTCCCCCCAAAACCTGCATCCTTTCTCCCCACCAATTACTCTCAACATTTGTACCCCCCAACCCACCTGCATTCTCACCCCACCCTTTATTCTGACATTTGTCCCCCTTGAACCCTCCGTCATTCACCCCTCCATTCATTTCCACCATATTTGTCCCCTCCCAACCCTCCTTCAATCATCCCATCCATTCGTCCCCCTCCAACCCTCCATCTTCACCCCGTCCTGATTCATATCCAACATTGTCCCCCCAAAACCCCTCCATCATTCACCCCCCCATTCATCCCCAGAAAAAAAAAAACCTCCTTCATTCACAGCCCCCCATTTCAATCCACCATTTGGTCCCCTAATCAACTCATCATTTGCTTTCATTTGCGTTTACCTTTTTCATTTTTTTCCTCATGCAATTTTCTCCAACATCTTTACTGCCTTCTCTTCATACGCATTGGTCATTTGTTATCCCATTTTTTTCCATTTCACACTCTTTTCTGGACCAGCTTGTTCCCCGGCTACCACCGTAGGGGAAGACTTATGGCTATTCGGGGATCAGTTACCATAGGGGCCAGTTACATTTAATGGGCTACTACACCATGACTCCCCAACCTGACCCCTCCTTTGAGTTATACCTCCCCGGCACCCCCATCAGCATTTAACTGGTTTTTCCCCCAGGAAAGGGTACAAACACCATCCCAAGAAATCTCACCGGCCAACCTTCATCTGCTTCCTCTTCCCCCTCCCTTTTTCAGGAGAGGTCGTCCCCAAAGAAAAGCTTTGAAGATTTGACTGGAGACCTCCAGCTGCACGATCTCTTTCATAAGTAACCCCCTGGGTTCAGCAAGATTCGCTCATTCCCTCCTCCATGACGCCACCTCCAAGCTGTGGGGGGATCACACAACTTTCCACTTGGGACGGGATTTGTGAGGGGCAACCGGAGGGGCCCTGGTCCTGCTATGGTCCCCTTCCCCCATCCCCCTCTGTTCCTCCATTTCTATTTCCTCCTCATCCTCTTTTCATCCTCTGATTTCCCTCCTTTTTTTTCGTCCCCCTCATCTCCCTAAATCTCTCCACATTTCGATAGTTTTTCTTTTGAAGTACTCCGCTATTGTCATAATATCAGAGTTCTCCTCATTCAGTTTCCTAATTCTGTCCCCGAATTTCCTCAGTTCTTTTGTGAGGTCTTTTTTCTTTCTAGATGTTTCATTTTTATATCCTAAATTTTACATTCTTCTATTTCTCTTTGAAATAACAAGATGTCAATCATTACAACTGTTTCATATTCCTTTAGGAAAAAGCAATTCTAGACCGGCAACTGCAGGAGAGTACATTTGCCTTCATTCCCCCCCATTTGTAATTAGTCCCATGCTCCTTCCAAATCTCGGGTTTCAGGTTACCGCTCTTAGGAGACTTTGTACTTGGTCCCTGTGACACCCCTTTAACTTTATTTAATATCTTTGGCTGATCTTACCGCACATCGATAGTTACTGCTGACGCTCCACTCCTCTTGCTTGTCCGCCTCGGCCCTGCTGCAGGCAAGGGAGAGCTCAGCACTGCTCAATCCCTTGTCACCCACACCTGGACGCTTTTTAACCTGGCTTGCTATTGCAGGAGAAGTTCCGCTTGAACCAGGTGGGAGTCTCCGCACGACCCCCCACTCCAATCCTTGCGGTACGCTGCCCGCTGGCGCCTCCGGGGTCTATCCTGCTCCTATGTTGGTGCTGCCCACTGGATCCTTTTCTGGACTTCACTGACACACATCTTCAACTGACCTTTACATGGCTAGAAACAGGCTTTGTTGATCGCTGGTATTGTGGCATGGCTGTTCATCACACAGGCTGCTGGTTGGCTCACACAGCCTGCTGCTTGCTCACACAGGGTGCTGCTTGGGATTCACACAGCCTGCTGCTCGGCTCACACATGCATTTTTTTTTTTTTTGTTTTTTTTTTTTTTTTTTGTTTTTTTGTTTTGTTTGTTTGTTTTTTTTTTTTTTTTTTGTTGTGTTTTTGTTTGTTTTTTTTTGTTTTTTGTTTTTTTTTTTTTTTTTTTTTTTTTTTTTTGTTTTGTTGTTTTGTTTTTGTTTTTTTTTTTTTACTTTTTTTTTTTTTTATTTTTTTTTTTTTTTTATTTTTTTTTTTTATTTTTCTTTCTTTGTTTTTTTATTTTTTTTTTGTGTTTTTTTATTTTTTTCCTTGCAGTCTCAGTAGCTATATTGAAATGAGGGGACACCTGGCTTTGTGGCTCCTCTCTCCATCCTCATAGCTGCCCTACATTCTCCTGGCTCCTAGTGCTCTCTCCATCTCTTCTGACAGGTCCCTCAGTTTGTGGGGTTGTTTTTTTGTTCTGTGGATGCTGTTGCTCTCCACTCCTCCATTACTGCCTCTTATCACCTCTGCAGGGGATTGTTTGCATAAGCTGCCAGCTTCACTGACAGCTGGGGAAGTGCTGCTCCTGCCAGCTTCTCTCTGATCCTGGACACATGCTATCAGTCTTTGCTTCTTCAGCAGGGTGAGTCACCTTCTTCACTCTGCTGGGGGTGTTTGCAGAGTAAATATCACTCCTTTGTTCCTCTCCACTGTCAGCATCCACTCTCCTTCTGGCTGAAATGTGAGATTCTCGGCTCCCTGACTTCATCAGGGAGCCTGGCTGCTTATTAATAGGCCTCATAGGGTTAATCCTCCCCCTCTGGCAGAGCAGAGAGGGAGATAACGATCCCGGTGCTGGGAGCTGCTCAAACTGCCCAGCTCTCACTGCGACTCCTCCCCCTTCTCTCCAATAAGCAAGTGTGAAACTGCTGCTGTAGGGGAGGGACACACCACTCTCTGCAGAACAGGAGGGGTCATTCTATAGTGGATGGTGGATCTGTTTATCTATATATAGGTGTTACGTCAGTGTAGATCCCAGCCCTGTGATGAGGAGACTGCAGAGAAGTGATCTCTACAGAACAGGAAAGTGTCCAGTCTATAGTGAATGGTGGATCCTTGTGTTAGTCATATATAGGTGTTACCTGTCAGTGTAATCCAGCCTGTGATAGGTAACTGCGAGAAGTGATCTACTACAGAACATAGGCTAAGTTCTATAGTGGAATGGAGGATCCCCTGTGTTATCTATATGATAGTGATTACTTGTCAGTGTAATCCTGCCTGTGATGATGAGACTGCGGAGAAGTGATCTCTACAGAACAGGAGGTGTCAGTCTATAGTGAAATGGCGATCTGTTGTTTATCTAAGATGATAGGTGTTACCTGTTAGTGTAATCACTGCCTGTGATGAGTAGACTGCAGGGAAAGGTGATCTACAGCCAGAGCTACAGACTATAGTGAATGGTGGTTCCTGTGTTATCTATATATAAGTTATACCTGTCAGTGTAATCTTGCCAGTGTTGATGAAGACTGCGGGAAGTGACCTTTACAGAACAGGAGGTGTCAGTTCTATCATGACTGGTGGATCCTGTGTTATCTTATATATACTTGTCCACCTGTCACTGTATTTCCTGCTTTGCTGAGGAACTGCAGAGAAATGATCTCTACAGAACAGGAGGTGTCTGTCTATAGCGAGTAGAGGATCCTGAGTTATATATATATAGGTGTTATCTGTCAGTGTAATCCTGCCTGTAAAGCGGAGACTGCAGAGAAGTGATCTCTACAGAACAGAAGGGGTCAGTCTATAGTGAATGGTGGATCCAGTGTTATCTATACTATAGTTGTTACCTTTAGTGTGTAAGCCTACCTGTGATGAGGAGACGCGGGGAAGTGATCTCTACAAGAACAGGAGGAGAAGACTATAGTGAATGGTGGCTCCTGTTTATCTATATCTATGTGTTACCTTCAGTGTAATCCTGCCTTGCTGAGGAGACTGCAGAGAAGTGATTCTCTACAGAACAGAGGGGTCAGTACTAAAGTGAATGGTGCATCGCTGTGTTAGCTATATATAGGTGTTAGCCTGTCATATGTAATCCTGCCTGTGATGAGGATCACTGCAGGGAAGTAAATCTCTACAGAAACGAGGAGGTGCAGTCTGTAGTGAATGGTGGCTCCTGTGTTATCTATATATAGTGTTAACTGTCAGTGTAATCCTGCTGTGATGAGGAGACTGCAGGGAAGTAGATCTCTACAGAACAGGGGTTTCAGTCCCTATAGTTGAATGGTGGCTCCTGTGTTTATCTATATATAGGTGTTAACTGTCAGTTGTAACCCTGCCTGCTGATGGAGACTGCGGAGAAATTATCTCTACAAGAACAGGAGGTGTGTCAGTCTATAGTGAATGGTGGATAGCAGGTTTATCTATAATAGGTGTTACCTGTCAGTGTAATCTGCCTGTGCTCACAATTAGGAGACTGCTGGGAACAGAAAAAGTGATCTCCTATCAGAACAGAGGTGTCATTTCTGATAGTGAATGGCGGATCCCTGTGTTATCAAATATAGTGTTTTTGTTACCTTTGTAGTGTAATCCTGCCTGTGATGAGGAGACTGCAGGGGAATTTATCTCCAAAGAACAGGAGTGTCAGTCCTATAGTGATTTGGGAATCCTGTTGTGATTTATATATGGGTTTCCTGTCAGGTAGTAACCCTGGCCTGTGCTGAGGGAGACTGCGGAGAAATGATCGCTACTATAAATGAACAGGAGTGTCAGTCCTATAGTGAATGGTGGCCCTGTGTTATCTATATATAGGTGTTACCTGTCAGTGTAATCCTGCCTGTGCTAGGATGAACTGCAGAAAAGTGATTCTCTCCAGAACAGGAGTGTTAGTCTATTAGCGCAGGAGGATCCTGTGTTAACTATATATATTATGTGTTACCTGTCAGTGTAATCCTGCTGTGATGAGGAGACTGCAGGGAAGTAACTCTACAGAACAGGAGGTGTTTAGCGTCTACTAGTGAATGGTGGCTCCTGTGTTATCTATATATAGGAGTGTTAACTGTCATGTAATCCTGCCTGTGATGAGAGACATGCAAGGGAAGTGATCCTCTACAGAACAGGGGTGTCAGTCTATAGTGAATGGTGGATCCTGTTTTATCTATATATAGGTGTCACCTGTCAGTGTAATCCTGCCTGTGATGAGAAGACTGCGGAGAAGTGATCTCTACAGAACAGGAGGCATTAGTCTATGGTGGATCTTGTGTTTTCCATACACATTGATGTCACCTCTCAATGTAATCCTGCCTGCGCTGATAATGAGGAGACTGCGGAGAAATGATCTCTACAGAACAGGAAGTGTCAGACTATTATTAGATCTAGTGGCCAAAGTGGAAACTGCAGGACTTAAGAATAAAAAAAAAATACTGGAAGTGATATTGAAAATAAAAAAAAATATTACTTAAAATTCTTAGAAAAAGTGTTTAACATAAAAACAGGAGTTAAACAATAAGTCATTTTGTGATGACACCTCAGCCATAACATTTCCACAGAACGTGGACAACCGCATCCGCCGAGTAATTAAATAGATCAAAAATACATAATCCCCACATTCATCGTGAGAGCGTCATAATGAAATATTTGAATTCTTTAATTGACAAATGACGATAATAAAGCAGCTCGGCAACATTGATGATAGTGATGGTGATTCCAATGACATCTGTAGAACCGTTCTACTTGGCTGTAGGAAGGGAGCATATGGACTTGTTGGAGATTTAATACAATTGGCAAGACCTCTATTGAAAATTCAAACCGCATTAACAGGAGTATGGACGTAGGCACTTTCCTCAAAGCCTTGATTTGTAACATTCATATAGCAAAATAGCAGGATAAGAAAACATTCCCCCCCATTCACACCATTCATTCATTTAATCTAGCAGCCGAATCAGTAGCTCCTGATTACAATTAAAAGGTCTCTTTATTGAATAAGAATCCCAGTACAGAGAACGGCAAGGTTTCGACCCTTAGTGATGGCTCTCTGTCAAGCACTTGGTGATATGTTTGCTAACCTTGTTTTTTTACTTTAGTTTTTGTTATTTTTCTTGTATTATTTTTATTATTGTAATTTTGGGTTGATTCCGCATATATTTTATTTTCCCAAGTGAATTTACAACCTCCGTAAATTTCATATTACGAAGAAGAACCAGCTAAAATCTTATCTGTTGATAATTACCACCAATCCAACAAGAAGAGCTGTTTCCTGCTTTACAAAATAGTTTAGATAAATGGACAAAGGTGGCAATAATGAATGGGGCCATTACCCAAGAAGAGGGAAAATTTATTCTTATTGCAAACCCAAGAAATTTTTTTTCTACCAGATCCCCAAGATCTATAAGAATAACCCAAACCCCCTGGATGCCCCATAATTTTGGGCATAGACAGCATTTTTAGTATTCTCTCACATTACATTAATCTCTTCCTACAGGAGTATATAAGAGAAGTTCCGAGTCAACTAAAAGACTCGGATGTCCTAATTAAGATTCTATATGTGACCCCCTTTGAAGAAGATTTTATATTTTTAACCCTAAATGTAATCTCTCTCTATTCTAATATAGAGCATGAACGTGGGGTCAAATGCACAGCTGAGTTCGTAAACAATGACCCCCTCCTTACAAATTAACAGAAAACTTTCCTTTTGGAAGGTTTACGTTATATACTGTACAATAATTACTTTACATGTAAAGACACAATATATTAACAAAAATACGGCACGGTGATGGGGACACGGTTCGCTCCGTCATACGCCAATTTGTTTGTGGGGGGTATTCAAACAAACACATTTTTATCAACATAAAGTATATTTTCCTCGTGTAATATTGTACAAATGTTTCATTGACAACCTGTCCCTAATTTGGAAAGGTCCACAATCATAAGTGGAAGCTTTAGTAAAAACCTTAAATAAAAATAAACGGGGTCTAAAATTTACTTTAGGTTATAATAGGGACAAAATAGAATTTCTAGATCTATTAATAGCAAAGGGTTGGGAGGGTTATGTAACATTTATCCTTTTTAAAAAGGTGGATGCAGTTACTTAGACTCTAAAAGCTCTCGTTACAAAGAGCGGAAGGATAATATTCCATTTGGCCAGATCTGGAGAATCCAGAAAAATTGTATGGAGAATAAAACATAAGAGGAACAAGCCAACTTAATAGCGAAACGCTTGGAAGCAAAAGGGTATCCAAAAGGTTTGATACAAGGAGCCCTCCAGAAAGAAAGAAAGAAAGAAAAGAAATCTTTCACAATAAGAAATATGGGCAGAAGAGAATAAACTTTAACAGAATACAATTTTGGAAAATAAAATATATACAGACTCAACAAAAAATTACAATAATAAAAATAATACAAGAAAAATAACAAAAACTAAAGTAAAAAACAAGGTTAGCAAATATATACAAAAAAGAGAGTACAAAAAGATACCAGAGCTTTATTACAAATTATAACTCAGAATATACGAAAATTTGCCAAATAAAAAAAAATAAAATTAGAATATCTTACAAAGCGATATCTGAATAATAAAATTCCTTCTGCTCCACCCATAATATTCAGAAGGGCAGTTACTCTAAAGGAGACTTTAACTGTGAGTAGACGACGATAATATCAAAAAATAACATAAAATGCAATAAAATACGACAGAAGAAAGAAGGAAGATCGAGCAGCTAATGCAATAAAATAATGCATTAATTAGTCCTGAGATAACAACTTTTAAATCAACTAAAACAAGTCATGTTTTTCCCAAAAAACTGAATCTGACCTGTGAGAGTGATGTTGTCATCTATCTTCTGGAGCATCCGCGCCAGTATATCAATATATTGGCTGCACTACCCAGAGGCTGAGGGACAGAGTCTGGGATCCTGATTCAATAAAGGACACCTTTGCGGACGCCTCTTTTTGGGTATTTAATGATAAGGGGTGGCCA
>JAODAL010073063.1:0-14868 GCA_025379985.1 Phyllomedusa bahiana | reverse complement strand
GTTTAATATAGTGCCCTATAAGGGGACTCCCCTGGATATAGGGGGCACTCCCGGCTATAAGGGGCTATTCCCTGCTAAAGGGTATTACCGGGCATAAAAGGCACTACCGGTATAAGGGGCATCTCCCTGGCTATAAGGGGCACTTTGGCTAAAAGGGGGATCTACCGGGCTTAAAGGGGGTAAAAACCGGGCTATGGGGGCAGCGATTGGCACAAGGGGGCTTACTGGCCATAGGGGGGCACACGGCTATAGGGGCACTACTCGTTTTATAGGGGGAAATTCTGGCAAAAAGGGGGGCTATTACCGGCTTAAGGGGGGTATTACCGGCTAAAAAAGGGCCTTACAAGCAAAAAAACAGCACCGGCTTCACCTCGATGTAGGTCCCCTTGCACTTGATTAAAGTTGGGGTGACCCCAAGACTGGCGGAGCGAAAGCCGGAGGGGGGCCCAGGATTAAAAAGGACTTTTTAGTCTCTCATGAAATTGTAAATGTCCTACAGTCCATTTTGTAAAAAATTCTATACTTTATTTGATGTTTAAAATTCCTTGACAAAAGTCTGAAAACGCAAAAAGCGTTTGGGTTATGCACCCTTACTCAGGGCACAATAACATCATGTACACTCAAAATTAAAATACCCATAAAGGGAAAGTGACATGGCTAACACGTAAAGGGCAAAAAAGTGCCATATGCGTTTAAACAATGTCACTTCCCTTCATGGATATTTAAATTTGGGTTAATGTATGTTTTGTCATATGGGGTGCTAACCCGAAAGCGTAGGCTGTTACGATTTTGTCAGGGAATTTTTTAAACCCTATATAAAAAAAAGTATAGAATTTTTTACAAGAAGGGCGGAGGCATCAAAATTTTGGGAAAAAAGGGCACTACCTGCCTATAAGGGGGCATCTACCTGGCTATAAGGAGCACTACATGGCTATAGGGGGCATCTACCTGGTTATAGGGGGCATCGACCTGTCTATAGTGGGCACTAGTGGCTAAAAGGGGGAACTACCTGGAAAAAATGGACTATCACCGGCTAGAGGGGATCTACCTGGTAGTGGGGGAACAATTTTGGTTTCTTCAGACCGGGTTAAGATTAGGGAATGGGTTTTGGCTTTTTTCAAAGGTATGCTCACAAACAAGATGGGCGTGGCTTTGGCACATTGTTTTTGCCACGGTGAAGTTAGGGGCTCCCCTTGAATCTCCCTTTCCCCTTTCAAAATTTGGAAAAGAATGAGTAAACATGGTGGTTTTTCTTTTAAGAAGCAATGCACGTGCACCAAACCTCCACAAAATTTAAAAAACTAAGGGACATTATGAAAATGCTAAGTCATAATTCACTCTGTTGCCCTAGCAACCAATCAACGCCCCCTAATTTCAACAGGCTCTAGAAAAAAGAAAGGGGAGTTCTGTTTTGGTTGCTATGGGCAAAAAAAGGTGAATTTTAGACTAGACAACTCCACCCAATTTATATGTCACTGAGAAAAAAGTGGGGCTTAAGCCTATTCTAGTATTTTTTGGAAAAAGTGGACAGGGACAGCAGGGCCCTTTTTGCCAGTCTGCAGCTAAAACACCCATGTTGCAGTTTGCATATGTGTTCTAATCTTTTTCTATCATGGGCAAATTATTTTTTTCTTTATTTAGTGCCAACATTTGGGGACCTAGATACCTAAAAACTTTTTTAAAAAGTGCAAAGAGGGACACTAAGGCCCCGCCTCCCCCCAAACACCCAAAAAAAATTACACCACCCAGCCACGCCTAACCCCCCCCAAAACAAGACATACACCGGGAATGCCTCAAAAACCGCCCACCATTTACTCCAATTGTTTGGAAGACAAAGCAGGCATTTGTTCAATGTATAAAAAGACATTTTTTTTAATGAAAACTATATGCTTGAATATTTTTTATTAAAAAATTATAAAAAATCATTGGTTTTTTTGAAATTTTTTAAAGATTGCATTGTACCCTTGATACGGGGTGTTGAGTCTCCATAAATACAGTCAGAAGACATAAAACTGGGTCATAGGTTGTGGATGGGAACAAAGATTATATTGTGTGCCCTTTGTTTCTTTTTTAAGTATTAGTTAGTTTACTTCAAATACAAAAATTATATTATATACAAAAATAGGCACTTATTGTATAGAAGCTGTAAAAGTGGGAATATTTTTTGTCTTTAAATTGTGTTTAAACAAAAAAATGGCTGCCTGTAGTTTTTTTATAGATCATCGTGAACCCAAGAGGGGCCCCTAGTCAGAAGTTCCCCCCTGTGTTCGGGGACATTCCTAAAGCAGGAGTGGGTCCTAGATAAGAATGCCAATGACCCTCACGACAGCTACATGTGATGTTTCTTATCCTCATTTGAAAAGAGGTAAAAAAACCCCTTTTTTTGTAAATAAACAGAAAGCATTTTACAGCAACAGGGCATTTGTGATTTGTTTTCTCGGTGCAACCTTTTGTTTTTTTTAAGAAAATTTTTGAACCCCCACAAAGGAAGGATAGCCCCTTTGAGGCTACTTTCTATTACAGATGACCCCCCTTTTGCAACGGGGGGCATGGGTTAGATCTAAATTTATTAAAAAACTAGTGGTGAAGTTCTACTGGGGGACGCAATGAAAAAAAGGCGCCATCATCTTTGAATATCTTTTGGGAAGTAAAGTTTTTACTTTGTTTGCCAGCAGTTGTTTGTTAGGGGGGAGCTTACTATGTTTCATTCGTTAATTTTTAATCACGCGACGGCAACCGCGGCCCATGTATTGAACCTATGCCTGTTAAATTAACCCCCTTGGGGGGTATTTTTTTGTTTTATTGTATTAAAAGTTTGAAATGATTAAAGAAAAGCTGGGAAAGCAAGGTGTTTAAGTCAGCGAGAAATCACGGACCCGAAAGCCTAGAGGCGCTCAGTGTTTTTGGAATCTCCCGCGGGAAGATAAAAAGGGAATTTTTGAGTTCCCCCACGATAGTAGACTGGTCAGTCTTTGGGGAGAAAAAGCTTCTTGGAAAAATGAAAATTCATTTGATGGTGGAATCATGAATTCAGGTTTTTCCTTGGGTAGGGGAAAAAAACTGACCCGGGCAGAAATGGGTTTCTATCACGTTCGATCGATGATTGCTTGTTTTCCTATAAATTTTGGGATGTATTGTAAAACAAAGAAACAAAGAAGTTTGGTATGTGAGTTGTGCACACGCCATCTGTGATTTTAGAGTGAAAGAATGTTAGAAAAGGCTTTTTTTGATGGAAGAAGTAAGTGAGTAGCTAAAGAATTTGAAGAGCTGAATGGGTGTTAAAGATTTAAAAAAAAAAAAATATTTTAAAAAAAAATAAAGAATGGAAAAATGTTGGGGTTGTACAGAAAGAAGGTAGATTAAAGGGAAAATTTTGGAATGTTTTTGATGGCTAATCCGGTACGTGAAATGTGGTTCTAGAGAAGGGGGGGGGCCCTGGGGTGAGCTCCCAGTGTTCATCCCCCAGGAAATTTCTGAAAAAAAGGGAAAAAGTGTAATAGTCCCGGCCTGTAATGGTGGGGAATTGTCCGGGGGGTGGAGAGAAAAGTTGGGGGTTAGACAGAACTGCTGCAACAATGGGGAAACCCACCCCCCAGAAACAGCCCCCCTGTTCACAAGCCCCTCCCCCCGTACCCCACCCCTCTGCTCCCCCCGCCCATAACCCAGATACCTGAATCTTTAGTCCCCACTGCCCGCCCCTTCCTGTCACTTCCTACTCCAGCCCCGTACTGTTTCACATCAGGAATGTCACATCCTCTTCCTTCTGGGTTATTGCCGCCTTTTCCCCGGGTCACTACTTTCATTCGGGACCAAGATGGTGGAACATAGCTTATGTCCAATTTGGGATGGATCTGGGGATTTTTGGGGTGCCCCAACCCAGCCACCCCTACAGTGGGAACCTCAGGTACGGGGGAGGAGAAGAACGGGGGAGCAGTTTAAAAACAGCATGAGGATGACATGATAAAAGGAAAGAGGGATGACTCATGGCAAGTAAACATTGTGGTTGCGCTGCGGGGGGCACACCACTGCCCCATGATAGAAACCCCCCCGGGGAAAAGTTGGGGAGAGTCAGCTGACCAGTGGAGGGGCTCAGGAATTGACTAGGGCGACCCCCTTATCTCCACCCTCACTGCAAGGGGGGTAGGAACCCGAACATTTTTTGTTACTTTCCCACCGAGTCAAGTGTCTGTCTTAAAAAGTGAATTACTGACCCGGGAGAAAAAACCCTTGCCCATTACAAAAGTTTTTGGTCCTTGTCAGAGGTTAAAAGGGGATTCAAGGGCCCATTGTTGCTGAATCCTCATCAAGCCTCATATGGATGGGTTATGCTGCCTCCAGAGTGTATGTTGTGAACAGCTGAAAAATAGGCTGGGGGACAGATTTTCAGATCAGGCGTTGAACTGAAAACTTCATCAGGTAAAGGGGAAACAGTGGAGAAATACCTGCCGGTAACCAGTGTTTTTGTTTTTAGAATTTTCTTCCTTTAAAAGCCAATGCTGGATGCGACCAGTCCCTTTGTGGTTTCCTGCTGGAACCCATCAAAAGCGATGAAGATGGTTGGGCCTGATACAAGATTTTTACCAGGGTGTGGTGTTCTAGTTGAAAAAGGCACGAGAGCAATCTCCCTGGGGAAAATTGTTGAGAAACCCTGTCCTGGGTGGGGGCTGAGTATTGAAGACCCGGAGCTTAACCCAAGACCCCCCCTTTAAACTTCTAAACTGAACAAGGGACACTGGCCCCCCCCTGCAAAACAAGAAGAGGAGGCACCACAAGCTAATACCAGACCCGCTCCTGATTCTGCCCCCTACCCCCTTGGGCCCAGCACCCATGGGACAGGGTACCCACTCTTGTAAAATTTCGGATGAGGCAGTGAAGAAAAACCCCCTTTCCAAACCTTTGAAGATGCTTAGGTCCTTCCAGAAGCTAAAGAAATATTGCCAGTGCCCCGCACTGGCATCCCCCTACCAGAAGACCTTCAATTTTTTGTATGGAAAAGGGGGAAGGACTCCCCTGGGAGCTAGCACGGGCCCCATGGAGCCGAAACAGCCCCAGCTGGATAAAAATCTCAAGTGGACCCAGCTGCAAGGGGGAGGACCTTCCAAATTTACAGCTTAGTTGCAGCCCAATGCTCTGGAAAAGACGCGGGTATCGTGCGGAGCCCCTCATCCTTCTGGCTCCCCGTGACATCTCCGCCATTCTCAACCATGGTTCTTCATAGCACCTCTCAGGCTTCAGATTTTCCTTTTCCCGCCCCGGGTAACGTCAATCTGCTCGCTTTGTGTTTTCATCCCCCCACCTTACTTTTTCCCCTTTTTCAAGGGGGGAAAAGGGAGAAGAGGAAATTGGAAGAATCCGGGGCACATAAGAAAGCCAGATTGCTTAGAAAAACAGAAGTTTTGAAACCGGGATATGCCGTGAACATCAACCCGTGTTGGAAACAAAAATTGCCTTGATAAGTCGCCCAAAAAAACGGGGCATGATTTTTGGCAGAGGGAAAAAAGGCCAACATATATACGGATTCAAGATACCTTTCGGAGTCGCCCAGATTTTGGACCTATTTTGGGAAAAAAAAGGATTTTTCACGGCTGCGGGAAAACCCCCAGGGGAAACATGGACAAAACCTTCAGGTCCTGATGGGTTCACTGCTGCTGCCACGGAAAGTGTCCATACTAAAATGAAGGCTCATGGGTAGCTGAATACAGAAGAAGAAAACACTTGTCTGACCAACACCCCACAGGGGCCCGGAGGTGAGAAAGGGGAAAATCGCTGGGAGGGTGCAGGGGGAAAAACCCCACCCAACCCGCAAGGAAGTGTGGCCAAGATGCAGGACAAGTCCCCTGGAGGAAAGGAAAGCGGAAAAAAAAAGAGAGCCCAAAAAGAACGAAAAAGACGGGCTATATGGAGTAAGGAGGGGGCCCTCTTTCAGGGGGCCAAAACCAGCGTAGTGCAATGGGCAATGGAAAGGGACTTGAAAGCCAGAGCTTAAAGGGCAAGAGAAAAAAATCATGCCCCGACCAGACAGCCGATAGTTGGTTAAAATTCAGGCACACGCCCCGGGGTAGTTAGCTCTCTCTTCCCTATGGTTTTTGTTAGGCAGGCCCCAATGTTTGGTGCATATTTCCCCAGAGTTGTCTACAAAAAGTGCTATGACCTTTATGTGATGCAGGGTTAAAAGATTTGTTACTAATGTATTTTTTGAATTTTCCATTCCAGATCCCGAGTTGTGCTCATAAACAAGCCTGGAGACTGGGTCTACAAGAAGAATTTGTGTGTAAAACCCTAAGCCGGGTTTGAGGGGCCCTACCAATTCGCGACCACGACCACATTTGTCAAGGGGCAGGAAAAAACCCAAATGATCCCACGTTCACACTGCAAAAATCGCTCCAGCCCCCCGGGGAGAGGCAGATGCTGTGTTTTTATGAGTTAAGTAGTTATTACTTTTTCCTTGGTCAGAACCCTGCCCCTTTTTTTTTTGGGGGTGTGTGGGAAGTACTGGGGCCCCCTTCTTTACTGGGTGCGTGGGTTGGAACAAAGGGAAAGCTATGGGGGGGGGCACGGGGTTTTTAAAGAGAAAAAAAAGTTAAAGGACATGAATACAGATCCAGAGAAATGGTTGGGGTCCCAGCACCCCCACCGGGAAAACCGCTTATGCCCCCGGCAGATTTTCAGGCATGACGCCATGGTGATCCCACCCCGGGAAAATATTAACGTAGAGACTGGGTTTCAGATAAGAACTTGGGCTTGATTGGGTAAAATATACAGTGCCCAACATAACAAAACAAATGCTATGTCTGTTTTAGCTGCCAACCCCCTTAGGCACTGTCCCCTTAGAGATTCCCCGGGAGACACGAACTTTTTTTTTATAAAACCCAAAAACCCACCCCAGATCTGCTGCCCGTGAGGACTGGAAGGCAGAGTACCCAATATCCAAAAACAACAAAAACCAACAGTTGGGGTTACTGTTACCCGGCAAATTACAATGCTATCCGTAGTGTGGAAATGGGAGAATTCCTGGGAATTTCCCCAAGAAAGGTTATTGCTCCCCTACAGTAAAAATCAGTGGCAGCCGTCTCAAAATCAGTCCAACCCCCGGGAATAATTGGATATGTGGAGATCTTAAACTTAGGACGAAAAATTGGAGGGGAAAATGGACCGGGCAATGTGCCCCATAATTTCTTCCCATTCCACTATTATGAGGGGTCAAAGATAGTGACACAGTGAGAGCCAGGAGGAGAAGGAAAGCCCCCCCAAAGGGCAGCTTCAACCCCATGTGTATATTGATGTATAGGAGGCCCCAAGGGGGGGCCTGAAGAGTTTAAGGGAAGGGACCAAGTGGCCGCGGGGTTTTAATCCTGTTAACCCTTATCCTGTCCACCAAAAAAATATCCCAGATAAAACAGGAAACCCAAAGGGAGGTCACTGTGGCCATTAGAAAACTCGAAAGATCTCTAGAGAAGCGTAACTCGCATAGATCACCCTGGGAGCGCGGTTTTATTCTTTTTTTTAAGGGTTGGGGAGGAATGTTTCCCAGAAGGTTTGCCATATTTATTTGTTGCTAATTCTTGCTCTAATTGTCTGTTGTTTCCCCTTGTTTGAGGAAAAAATTTGTTTAAAGCTGTGGGCCCCGACTAAACCCATCTGTGAACAGTTGTCCACGGCCTGGCCTCTCTGAGACGGACAACCCCACCCCTTTAGCTTCCAAAGCTACATTGATGTTTGGGCATTAAGACATATTCCATGAGAGACCATTGGGCGCAAAGTGTCCGGAAAGTCATCTACTCCCTCTGCAACCGCCGTCTCATCAAAGAAATTAGACCCCTAGAAATGTGGGTGGCTAGGGCGTATCAGGGGGTACGGGGGCCCCACCTTGTCAGGGGGAGGTACTTCCCCAAGAGACGAATAGGAAAGAGGTAGGGAGAGATAAATGAGAAAAAAAGTCTCAAGGGGGTGTTGGGATGGGAAAAAAAGATATATAGGTGATCCTTTGGTCTCTATTTTTTAATGTATTAGTTTATATCTTCACATATACTAAAATTTTATTTATACTAATGGGACATATTGTATAGTACGCTTTTAAAAAACTGTAGGTATTCTTTTTCTTAATGTGTTTAAACAAAATGGCTGCCTGTAGTAGTTTTATGACATCGTGTAACCAAGATGGGGCCTAGTCAGAAGTTTCACCCCGTGTTTGACATCCTAAGCTGGAGGGGTGGTCATAGATAAGAGGCCCAATAGACCCTACAGACAGCTACATGTGAGTCTTCTTATATTCCATTTGCAAAAGGTATAAAAAACCCCATTTGTGATAAAATCAGAAAGCACTTTCACGCAAGGGGATGTTTTGATTTGTTTTCTCGGTGACCTTTTGTTATTTTTAAGTTTTAAATTTTAAAACCCCCACAAGGACAGGATACCCCCTTTAGGGTACTTTCTATTAAATTAGTGTGACAGGGGTTTTCCTGTTCTTCCGCCCCCCCCAATTTTGCACCAAGCAATTTCGTGGTGGCCCAAAAATATTGGGACCCCCTGCAATTTTGTCGTAATACTCAGTTTCTTCCTGAAAATGATTCCAATCACAAATTTTTTTGGCATTAAAAATTCTTTAATTTGCTTCATGAAAAAAAACAAACGAATCAACAAAAAACAAATCATTTACTTTGACCCCAAAACCCCTTCAAAAATGGGTCAGACAAAAGGGAAAATAAATGCGAACAACCGTTCGGGGAACCATCAATGGTTTCAAACTGCTCCGGGCCCCGAGTTTTGAAAGGGGGCCCTTTTCCAAACTGCCCTTGTGGACTCTTTCCCCGGTGTTCTTGGGGTTCGGTCGGTCATTGCTGGGCACTTTAGAAGTTCCATTTGGCTTTCTCTAAAAACCTTTTGAGTGTTTTTGAATTTTTTTGGGTCATTGTCCTGCTGGAAACCCCCTGACCTTGAGGGAACCAGCTTTTCCATGGGCCAAAAATTATGCTGCAAAATTTGTTTGGGAGTCTTCAGTTTTTTAAAGCCCTGCACACGGTCAAGCGTCCCCTGCCAGAGGCAGCAAAGGGAACCCCAAAAAAACAGGGAACCTCCGCCCCTGTTTGACTTAGGACTGTGTTCTTTGAATGCCCCTTTTTTTTCCTGTAAACTTATGTTGATGCCTTTTCCAAAAAGCTCTACTTTTGTCTCTTTGACCAAAAAACTTCTTTCAAAACGTTTTAGGCTTTTTTCAGGTAAGTTGGGCAACTCCAGCCCGACTTTTTATGCTCGGGGTAAAAAGGGGGCTTCCCGGGGATCCGCCATACAGTCTGTTTTTTATTTAGATGCCGAGGATAGTAAACGGGGTTTTACACTGTTTTCCCTTGGATGCAGGGGAGCTTGAACTTGTTTGGATGTTAGTTGAGGTTTTTATCCCCCATCCCCACAATCTTGCGTTTAAATTTTTCACTTTTCTTCTCCGTCCCCATCTAGGGGGAAATTGCCACAGTGAAAAAAGGAACTTTAGGTCTTTGGAGATGGACTTTGCCTTGAGATTGCTAGGTTCCTCACAATTTTTTATTTCAAATCCTCAGACAGTTTTTGGTTTCTTTCTTTTCCCCCATGTCTGTGGTACACACAAGGACACAGGCAGAGGTTGAGTCAACTTTAATCCATGTCAACTGGCTGCAAGTGTGATTTAGTTATTACCAACACCTGTTAGGTGCCACAGGTAAGTTACAGGTGCTGTTAATTACACAAATTAGAGAAGCATCACATGATTTTTCAAAAGGTGCCAATACTTTTGTCCACCCCCTTTTTTATTTTTTGGTGTGGAATTATATCCAATTTGGCTTTTAATGACATTTCTTTTTGTGGTTTTCCATTGAAGACAAATGAAATGAAGATAATAATACCAAAGAATTTGTGATTGCAATCATTTTCAGGAAGAAACTGAGTATTATCTGACAGAATTGCAGGGGTGCCAATACTTTTGGCCACCACTGTAAATTACACTGCTGTTATAATATCCAGCACAGAAGCAGTTAGTTTTGCACAGCTGTCAACATAGTGATCCATCAAGCTGTCATGTGCCAACTTGGGCCGACTTCAGTCTTGTCTTAAAGAGCTAGTGCTTTTTTTTAAAAATTACAGGTGCATTGCTTTGATTTTCCTAATGAAGCATATTTATGGAAGTGTTGTATTTTAGTCTCCTGTTACTTCATGAGTTTTCCCTGGAGATGACAGAAGCTCTTTAAGTACAGACACCAGATCTGAGTCCTTAAATAAAGACATGACCCTCTAAATAAATATAGCCCCAAGACCTGAATATTTAATCAATACAGACCCTAGACCTGCCCATCTAAATAAACAAAGATACCACATAAGTAAAGACTCCATACCAAATCCTCTGAAGACGTGCAGATCCTAGTAATGACCCCCAAATAAATACATGCTCCAGACCTGAGTATCTACATAAATACAGACCTCAGACCTAACTCCCTTGAAAAATATAGCCCCATGACCTGACCCCCTGAAAGGGAATCTATCGGCATTTTACTTTTTTCTTTTTTTTTTTACTAATTTAAACCAGGTACTGATACATATTTTTTTCTTGTAAGTTATTTTTTGTTGCTTTTAACAGCACGAAAGAAGGGAAACTGAGACTATCTTTTTTTGTGAATATTGGATCCTGTCTTATCTAAACAATTTTCTCCCACAGAACAGGAAGTGTCAGACCATTATAAGCCTAGTGGCCAAAGTGAAAATGGCAGGATTTCAGGATTTAAAAAAAAATAAATATCGATAGTGAAACGGGCAAAAACAACAGCCAAGTTCATAAAAATGTGATTAACATACACATATGAGTAAAACAATAGGACATTTTCTGATGACACATCGACTTTAAATCCAGACCGCAGACTTTATCTCCTAAATAAACACAGATCCCAAGTCATCTTTAGATGTTTCATCAGAACAGCACCAGAGAAAAGTTCCAGCATTTCTTTGGCCAATGCAGAATTTTCAGTTGCTGTTTGATCGGTGGATATCACTTACACCTAATCTCCACACACCACGATTGCTTCTCTTCAGACCCATGAAACCTTGTTTTCTTCTTTTTAGGTGTTACTGCTAATTTTCTTTGGCTTTTCTATTTGTAAATCCCATTTCATTCATCTCAATATCTTACAGCTCTGTCACAGACATTGATTTCGGTTTCTGACCATTTGTTTATCATTTGATTTTGTGAGCATTTTCTGTTATCAAGACATAAAATGATAGATTTCCATTGTATGTACAGAAGCAGCAGAGCTGAATGTGTCATTAGACTTTATTTTGTGCACTGTGATAACACTCTAAAGCAATATATCTTAGTAGGGTTTATCTGCAGTCTCATAACATTATATCCCTTTTTCCCATATCCCAAACCTCAGAAATGTTTATGTTAAAAGACCCTTAATTTTAAAAAACACAGAAGAAAATGTTAGAATAACCAAAAGTTACGAATGTAAAATATCTACAAATGAACCCCTATGTGGCCCGCTTTAAGTGCATGATATGCTGGTGCTTGTAGTTCTGCAGCAGCTGAAGGGATACAGTATCTCACAGCTGACCTTTCCATACTTCATCGCTGAGATGAATATGTTGATGAAATCACTTTGCACAGAAGATGTTGTGTTTGTTACTGAAACTGAAACCTGAAAACCTGGAAAACAGATGATGTTTTTGTCACTTGATTCACTAATATTCATCAATGCAGCCAGTAACCTCTGTTAAAGTATGAATAAAAATAAGATCTGTAATTTGAAGGAGTACATGTGATAATTAGCATTAACTATGTGTCTATTGACCAATATATGACCCTTTGAGGCTTAGGTGCTGATGTGACTTCTGCGTTCTCATTTTCACCTCTGTACATGTCACTCTCATGTGTAGTTCAAGTACAGCACCCATATACGAAGCAGCACATTAGTGGCACAAGACATTAGTGACACTCTCTGCAATCATATAAAATTGAGGAGTAGCACAATATTAAAATATCACTCACAGCAAAATGAACCAGTGTCATTTCTAGAGCAGAACCCAAAGGAGGTGGAGCCTGACACCTGAGAGAATGCCAGTGTCATGCTCCTCCCATCTGATCTTGCTTTAGAGTAATTCATTGTATAGGATAATAACTATAGAATTTAGAGACCACAGTCATACCTGAAAGGCTCCTTATCACATAAGAGAAGAGCAGAATGATATAGGGTTAATAACATAGGACCAATAGACATGTTCATAGCTGTATTACCAAAAAGAAATGCTTCATCATCTTTATATGTAGAAACCCTGTAACAGTTCAAAATACAGCTGAGTGAGTGTACTTTGCTGTTTTCAGGACCCCCATAGAAATTAAGAGCGAGGGTCGTGCACGTGTGGCCACCTCTCAGTTCCCTGCAGCTAACTTACTCCTGTCTCCTAGACCAGAAGTTAGGTGATAGCAATGCCTCCTTGAAAAAGGTATGATACTTGTGTTTATGATTTACTGTTGGACTTTATGTATGAGCAGTTAGCGTGAAACCACAATAATACATGCAACTATATTATTTATTTTTTTGTGAGTTACATTAAATCAATTTGACAGTTTGTGGAAGCATCATACAATTAGGCTATGTCTCCACAGCAAAGTTAAAACACCATCTGAAATCCGACGGTATTTTAACTTCGCCGACCTGCCGTTTTTTGTTCAGTTTTCACGCAAAAAAAATCGGTCAGATTTCGGACTCCCGGCAGCTCAATACATGGGCTGCATGAGAATCCGACGATAATCAGGCAGAGGATAGAACATGTTCTATTTTCTGCCAGACGGCTTGCGGCTTCAGTAGAAAATCTGTATTGTGAAGACTACAGCACGGATTTTCTATTGAAGTCAACACAGTGCTGGTTACAGTATGATTATCGGCGGATTCAAAATACTGAATCCGCTTAAAATCCAACGAGAAATCAGTACTGTGTAGACCTAACCTTATATTCTTAAGGGGTGCACAGTACTGTGTATGTCCTGTAATCCAGAACCATGACATGACAGTGTGCAATCATTACTGTGCTGGGATATCACTATGTGTGTTATCCAAGTTATATGCCATAACTGTATTAGAAAAGTTATTTCTGTGCAGTAAAAACATTGCCCATTTTCATGGTGGTTGTTGTTACAGCTCGGTTGAGAGTCTGCGAGAGCATAATGGTTACGATTAAAGGGGTTTTCTCATCTGGCTGGTTCTGCTCTTCACAAGCTCTTCAGGCTCACTCTTCCTGTGCAGGCTGTGGGCAGGTCTGCAGCACTGAATGACAATTCAGCTCTGCTAGCTCTTATTCTGAGCTAACTATTCTGTGTAGATAGATCTCTACACTGTCTTACGAAAAACCATTGAAAAAAGAAATCCGAAAATCATGCCAAAAATTAAAACCTCAGTTTTTATGTAAAATACAAAAATACACATACAGATACACTTTGTTGTGTGGAGGCAGCCTGAGAGTAAAAGTTTTTGTCAGTGGAAAGCTAAGGTCCGATATTAAGAAGCATGCTCCATCCTGCTGATGTGACACAGCAGGGAGTGAGGTCACCAGCTGCAGAGAGAGTACGTTAGTCACCTAGAGAAGCTTGTGTAAACAAGCAGGAGATAAGAACTACTCTAACTTTGAAATGAAGAAAAATTGCAACAGTAATGTGCAGTATTTGGATACAACCTTTATTTACCTTTTTCTACATGTTAAAGCTAATCAATGTGATGGGAATATGCATTTAAGCTTTAGATGATAAATTTTACCTAGACTGATTGTAGAAAATGTTATAGCAAAGAGATTTGTACTGCTAATATATTTATCTCATAGAGGATGCTACCATTGTAGTAAACCCTAAACTTCAAGAAATATTGTACACATATTCAGTTTAAGGATAAAAAACAATAATGTTCTCATACACTGACAGTAACCTGAGTTTTTGAAAACAGCAATGAAGTGAAATTCAGAGTATATTAAAAAGTTATTAAAAAAGTATATTAAAAAGTGCTATTATATAATGCTATATTTTACATAAAACCATAAAACAAGAAGCCCCGTAATGATCCAACAGATCCAGAGTTTATCTACAATAGTGCACCACTGTAGGTTTAAAGTACTCATAGACTACATGTAAGAAAAATCACAAGTTTATCATTAACACTTGACTGATGATTTTTGCTTGACAATAAAAAAAAAAATCCATGTAAAATGTAATGATCTTCTTCATTTAGTTTTGGTTTGTTTTTCTAATTTGAACATAGCAGTTTTCGGTTGTCTGGGACCTTTGGTTTATATGTTCCAAAAATAAACTGTATTCTATGCTGGAGAGGTCGCAAATTTCAAATAACTGAAAGAATTTCGACATGGTCAGAATACTTGGGATTCTTGCAGATTGCAGATTCTTGCCTGAAACCTGAATTTGTGCAAAATCACTGGTCAGCCTGATGTTACCACGGCTGCAAAGTACCAAAACTTTGGTGTAGAGATCAAGCTTATGAGATGGTTAAAAATGGTGATATATATCACACTACCTACCTCAATTTGAAAACGTTTAGACCCAGAGTTTTGTAGAATTCATATTTAAATAAAATTATGATTTTTTTAAATTAATTATGCAGTTGTACTTTATAAGATGATAAGGTAAACTAAATGAATGTGCATTTCACATGCTGCAATGAAGTCTGCTTCATCTATACCGGATCCATTATTGAAATTTTAACATAAATTTTGTTAGCATCAATTTTTTTCAGTATAAATATAACTACAAAAACGTCTTCATTGTAAAGAGTAGTAAACAAATGTTAGTCGTACAAATGAATTAATGACTAAATACAAAAAAGTTAAATGGAAAAAAAAATTTAGTTT
>JAODAL010073062.1:0-14868 GCA_025379985.1 Phyllomedusa bahiana | reverse complement strand
AATTTTTAATTTTGGGCCCTTGTGGATACCGCTGAAATAGTTGATGATATAACTTAGGTGATATAATCTGACCCCTGGACAATTTTCTGTATATGTTGTACTAGAAATACAGGTCAAGGTAGAACATATTGTATTTACGAGGGTCAAAACAGCCTAGTATTTTTTTATTCTCTTCCATTTCCACACGTGATGCCAAACAGTTTTACCACTTAGGGGGCTGCCTGGGATATTATCGGTGAGAAAAATGAACAGGTGGTAAAAAGAAAAAAAATGTAAAAAACACTAACAAGAGTAGGTCAAAGGTTTAAAAGAAGGGAAATCTCGGTTTTGACAATTTAGACAAGTGATTAGGAAGACAAATTTGGTTGTAGTTAACAAAGACGATTGAGGATTAAAGATCCTGAAAACAAAATTCAGTTGAGAAATTATGTCGGAAGAACATGATGTTTGTTATGGTATTAAAGGATGTTACCACAATGGTATTTCCACCAAGCTGGTGCATTTCGGATATTTTCCTTAGTAATAGCTTGACGTCTGGCTGTGTGCAGGTATCTCTACTATTAGAATGCACCCACACAGTGCCAAAAGAAGTACCATAGTTTAAAATAACAAAAAAATTATAGATATAAACCAGTAAATATACATGGTGATAGTACTGAGGAACACTGAAATCTATATAGTTTCATCACAGACACGCATATCTAAACCGTCTTAATATTGGTAGATTTCAATCACGATTGCACCAGCTAAGGGAAAGACTGTCCCCATTTGGAGCATGATGATGGCTTACCTGACAGCCCCAAAGTCTAACAAAGACTTCTGGGCTGTCTGTGACATCACTATGCCTGGCCATGTCCTGTGATACATCCATGGGTTCCATATACTCACTACTGCCCTGGATATATTCCTTAAGGGATGTGGTTTCCAATATTAGGTTTCTTTAGGGGTGTTTATTAACCATAGGGTGTCCGCAAAACTGACATGTTGCCTAAAGCAAGTCGCAATGAATATGATACCCCAAAGTCCCGTAGGTGCTCCTCCTTCTCTGAGGCTTGTGGTTGAGCCAAATAGTGCACTAGGACCACATATAGGATAAGTGTAAAAACGGCAGAATTGGGGAAATTGATGTTGAGCCGCAGTTACCTGTTGTTATCTACCGTGTTCCAGTTAATAATGGATATAAATTGAAAATCTGCAAAAGAAAGTGAAATTTTCCAATTTCACCTCCACTTTGCGTTAATTTCTGTGACACACCTAATGGGTTAATGAACTGCCTAAATGCTGTTTTGAATACTTTAAGGGGTGTTGTGTCTTAGATGGAGTAATTTATGTGGGTCTCTAACATACATGCCCCTCAAGGCCATGTCAGAACAGGACTGGTCTGTAAAAAAAAATCTATGTTGCAAAATTTCTTGAAAATGTGAAAAATTACTATTAAATTTATAAGCTTCCTAATGTTGTAAAAAAATAAAAAAGATTTAAAAAATGATGTAAACCTACAATAGAGATGGGTTCGTGACAGAACCATCCATGAAATTAGCGACCTAGGGTTCAATAGGATTTACGTTAGCCCTTCCTATAGCTCTTGTGTTACTGTCTATTATCACTCTTTTTTGTGTAAGTGGTTTTAGTATTATTGCTATGGTACGGTGCCATATTTTTTTAATATAATATTTAGAGATGGGCGAATTTCTCAAAAAGTTCGCCGAATTTTGCGACAAAATTCATTTCGACCCGTATAAATTCGGTAACAAATAGCGTTAAAAAACAGCTATTTCCTGGCTGCAGAGAGCCTGTAGGGTGCTGTAGAACATTGTGCCATGCTTAAATATGCAGAGGGAGCTTGGTTTGGTCTTTCATTAATTGCTGTGTTTTAGTATGACACGCACATGAAGGTCGCCGCTCTTAGAATCGCTTCACTTGAAAATTCCCTGGGCACTTACAGGGGCAAAACTGACCAAAAAACTGAAGTGGGAACGCCGCCTGACAAGGTAACGTCAGCGCCAGCCGGGAAGAAATGAGCTGAGGGGTAAGATACTACAATAGCGTCAAAGAACACAGTAGTAGGTTACTGGAGCCGCCACAGATCGCAGCACAGTAAGGGAACGATGTCAATAGCCACGGCAGGAAGCGGAATCTAAGTAGGTCCCGGTTTTCACCAGAACCCACCGCAAAGCGGGATGAACTTGCTGCGACGGGAGTCTACCAGGTCGCTACCCCTGATGTGACTTGCTTGCGGTGGCAGCTGAGGTGTAGCGAGGTACAAAATCGTAAGGCATGGTCGGAGTCGGGGACAAGCATAAGGTCAGGACAGCCGGCAAGAATCGTGGTCAAGGGACGAAGGCAAGAGGTATGGTACACGGATATGACAGACAAGGCTCAAGGAGGAGGCGGAGGCGATTTTAACTTTCTGTAATTTGGACATACGATTCACATTCTTCATACTGAAGAAGCTCATCCAAAGCTAGTTTTTTCAGCATTTGCTTATGCTTCACTATTCCAGTTTTGCACTAAATTCCATCACTAATGGCACCGAATGCAAAATAAGCACCTAAAACATTCCCTGTAGTTAGGGTCTCCTTCAGTTCAAGTACGCTGCATTTGAACAAATTGGTGTCACGCAGAAACTGGATTCAAACTACCATGTTTATACTTCATAATAAAATGTGTTGGAACTTTTTTAGGCATCAATGAGGAATCTGATGGAGGTAGAATTGCCTTGGCCAAAAATGGTTTCGGAACGTTAGCAAACTGACTACGGAGGATTTCTCTATAGTACTTGAGTTTGTCCTCCCTCTCAGCAGCTGCAAAAAAGGCTCCCATTTTGGACCTGTAGCAAGGGTCCAAGAAGGTGGAGAGCAAGAAGTTATCCCTCTGCCGGATGGTGACTATTTGGCTGTCACTAGCCAGGCAAATCAGCATTCTGCGGGCAATGTGCGAAAGTGATTCTGAGGGACTCCCTGCCTCTATCTCCACTGTATACTGCCACTGTGCTTGGGGGTGCTTGGGGGACAGTGGCACAATGACAGAGTGTGGAGGTCATGGCAGCAGCCACAGTAGAAGCATGAGGTCAGACAGTGGCACAATGACAGAGTGTGGAGGTGACCGCAGCAGCAACAACAGCAGCAGCAGCAGCATGAGGTCAGAAAGTGGCACAATGACACAATGTGGAGGTCACGGCACCAGCAACAGCAGCAGCATATGGTCATAGAGTGGCACAATGACAGAATGTGGAGGTGGGTGGCAATACCAGTCCCTGTTAAAGATGGTGGTAGGCAGATGGAGAAACTGGCAGCAGATGTGTGGCATCAGGCGGGTGGCGGCATCAGAATAGTGGCTGAGGCAGGTAGTTTGAATCCAGACTCACTTCTCAAAGATTTGGTGAGGCATCATGGCTGATGTAATCTGACGCCTAAAGCATTGGTGTGTGGAAATCCTGGCTGAACCACGCCTAATTCATCTTGACAAAGGTCAGTAGTTCCACATTTCCGGTAGACAAGCGGGTTCTCCTTGGGGTAACGATGGCCCCCGCCGCACTGAACACCCTCTCTGATGCCACACTACTGGCCAGGCAGAACAGCTTCTCCACTGCAAACTCGGCAAGTTGCGACCACACATCCAGTTTGACTGCCCAGTAATCCAGCGGATCTTCTAACATAGGTTGCAGAGAGATGTCCAAGTAGGCCACCAACTGTTGGTTCAGGGTCTGCTCCAGGACCTGCTGCTGCTGCTGGCGAGTGCCCTCCTAACTAGGCGGGTGAAGGAAGCTGCGCATCAGCGACTCCAGACTTTGCTGCTGATGGAGCTGATGCTGCTCCTACCGCCCAACCTTCCCACAGCAGCCGTGGCAGTGGTACATGAGCGCTGAGGAACCCCCCATTCAGACCTGTCAGAGGATGGACCATGCTGCACATAGGCAAGGGTCCAAGAGGGTGGTGAGCTCTAGAAGTCCATCCTCGGCCAGATGGTGACTAATCGTGCTTGTACACTAGCCCAAGGCAAATCAGCATGCTGCGGGCCATGTGCACATGTGATTCTGAGGGACTACCTGCCTCCGTCTCCACTGTATACTGCCATGGTGCTTGGGGGTCATCTGCCTCGTCTTCCTCATCTCCATCTACCTCCTCCAGCTGCTCCTACTCTCCTGTCACCTGGGTAGAAAAACCACTCATTTCACTAGACAATGCTTGTGCTCCATTGTCCTCCTCCTCCAGTTCATTCCTCACCGGACTCATGTGGCTGTGAGATGTAGTCGCCACGTCTCCAGTCCCCTGCCCAGACAGATTTTGCAGCATCTGTTTCCAGGGCATGAAGCAGTGGAATGACGTTATTCATCCCGTAGTCTGGGCGACTGACAAATAACGTCACCTACTCAAACGGCCTCAGAAAACGGCAGGTGTCACTCATGAGCTGCCACTGGCTGACATCAAAGTTACACAGGGGAGTACTCCTGTCCGCCTGGATCATCAAAAAATCATTAATGGCCTTTCTCTGTTCATACAGTCAGTCCAACAAGTGCAGGCTGGAATTCCAACGGGTGGAACCATTGCATAGCAGCGTGTGTTGGGGGAGGCCGTTCTGTCGCCGCAACTCGAGGAGGTTGTGCCTGGCTGTGTAGGAATGGATGAAGTGCATGCACAGTTTCCTGGCCATTTTCAGAATGTTCTTAAGATCGATGGAAGACTTCAGGAACCTTTTCACAACCAGATTGAACACGTGCGCCATGCAGGGCGCATGGACCATCCCTACTCGGTGCAGCGTAGACACCATGTTCCGCCCATTGTCCGTCACCATGGTTCCGATTTGCAGTTGGCGCTGAGAAAGCCACACATCGATTTCTTGCTGCATGACGTGGAGCAGTTCCTCCCCTGTGTGACTTTGTTCGCCGAGGCAAGCCAGGTGTAGAACTACATGACACCGCGTGATCTCTGGCTGAGGGAACCGGATGGGACAGAGGCGGGTTGAGGACAGGTGAGGGCCACTGAACCGCTCACAGGCCATGACAACTAAGGGTTGTGTGTGACGTTCCCACCGACTCTTGGCTGGAGTTGTCAGATGTAATCTGGGAGGAAGTGGATGACCAAGTCAACCAATCAAGAATCCTTGGGTTGCAGAACAACACACAGCCGCTAGATGACACCGGCAGTTCTGGCCTCACCGATTGACCCCTGCTGCGACGTCCCCTTACTGTGCTGTTACCTGTGCCTGCTCCAGGAATGTTTGTGCCACTGCCACTCGCATGTGAAGAGCCTGCCACCTCTCTGTCTGACATACTGTTTGTTCAAATACAATTTTAATTATATCTTTTGTAAACTCCTGTTTAATGAAAGATAATCTTGTAACTTATGATAAATAACACAAAACCTGGTATTTGACTCCCAATGAGCCCACTAACAGGCTTGGATAACTCTTGGAAAAAATTAACTGGTATGTGGCGTGTAAAAACGCTGTGTATTTTACTGAATAAGAAAGCACAAACAGGCTTAAATAACCTTTGGATACAAATTACGCCACAGAAATCACCAGGAAAGAATTAACTGGTATGTGGCGTTTAAAAACGCTGTGTATTTTACTGAATAAGAAAGCACAAACGCGCTTAATTAACTTTCGGATATAAATTGCGCTACAGAAATCAGCAGCAAAAAATTAACTGGTATGTGGCTTGTAAAAACGCCCTTTCTTTTACTGAATGCAAAAGCAAAAACAGGCTTAGACAACCCTTGGATATTCAATGCGCTCCAGAACTGACCAGATGGCATTAAAATGTATATGCAGCAGAATTGGACCCACACTAGACTTCAATTACAATACCCCACAAACTGAATCAAAATTATTACGAAATATAAAAGCAGTGACACCCCCCCAAAAATCGCTGTAAAAAACAAATTTCTTTTGTGTGAGATCTCTGCAGCACAGCACAGAGAGAGGAGTGTGAGCAGCCAGCGTCCCGTCCGGACTTATATAGTGCGGTGACGTCACAGAATCCCGTCCGTCTCTGATTGGCTTCATCTCTGCACATGTCATTGAGGGTGTTCCTTTCTTCCTCCCAGACTTCTTTGCCCCATGTAAGGGCATGTGCTCGCAGCCATTTTATCAATCAGAAGCACACTTCGTTCACCCGAAGTACCCCAAACTTCGACTTCATTCAGAATCAAAGTTTTCCTGAAATTCTAAATGAATTCCACTTCATTAGAATCGATTCGTCCATCTCTAATAATATTATTGAAAGTTATATTTTATTTGTTCTCTCCTTAGATAAGGATTTTGTTTTTGTCTTGATTGTGAGGACTGTGGCCTTATATTTAGGACCACTGTTGTGGTTATATTCCAAAGTGTCACATGTCAGATTTAAAAAATGGGGCTCTATCAGGAAAGTCAATACTGGCTGCGGCGGTAAGGAGTTAATAGATCAGACCTTTACAGATGTGACGATAAATTTTGTATTATTTCTTTCATTGGTGAATGGGGGTGTATTAATAATTTTGCTACATAACCATTTACTGACAAATTTTTACAGAAATATAGAAACTTCCGAAGGGTTTACAAATCTAAGCACCCCTGTATTACCTATATTGTCCAATTTTATAGGTGCACGTATTCTTAGACAGTGCAGGAACTCTTGATTTCTCTTTCTTTTATTGAATTCTTGCAGACAGATCTCACATAACACACAAGATCGAACTTTTATGCCTGGATAGCACAGGAATGATGCTGTTTTTTATATATGACACATGACTGATCACAGATGACTGATTATGGAATATTGGACTACACTATTTGGACATCCATTTATGATTATTCCAGACACAATCACCAAAACTAATCAGAAATTATACTAAGCTAGACACAACTGACAAGCCGAAAGCAAGGCTCCATGAGAACTTACACAGTGTGTTTCCAATTTTCATAAAGGAAATATCCAATTATTGGGAAAAGTATCTAGAAAGCAGATGACAAAATAGATGTATGCTTAAAAAATTATAGAAAAACATGCTCAAAAGTATTGATACTGAGGTCATGATTATATATTATGCACCACAATGCACACAACTCTATAGACTGATTCTGTAATCGTAATCAAATCTATGGACTTGGGTGAACTCCATGATGCCATCAAAGAGAAGCAATACATTGTTGACCTTATTTTTCTTCTGATGTGTAGCATAAATTATATTGATATCATGTTTTGTAGGAGACGGCCATCATATGATGAACTCGTCTGAAAATAGTAGTAACATGTATGGAGAAAGATCGACTAAAGAGAGAAGAGAAAGTAATGTATCCCATATGGAACATTTAGATCTGTACAGCTGATATATTGCAAGTAAGATTTACTGTAATAGATTGCATACACAAGAATCTTAGAAGATGAGATACTGATAGAAACCACTGATCTGTGAGACCCAAGAGCATTATAAATTGGGTGGATATTGCCCGTTAGTAGTTAAGAAGGGAAATAAATATTTGTAGAGTTTTTCTTTATTTCAGGACAATATCTGAGCACATTTATTACACCTAATATAATATGTCATAGGAAACACAGAATCTTAATCATAAGATTGATGTTAATCCTATCACGATATAAGTCTGAGCTCTATTATTGTTAAGAAAAGAGCTAGACTTATTTCTCCTAAAAATGTAAATTACTATGACTGGATAAAATTCCACCCAACAAATATTTACTGTATTTTCAGATGTTTTGCACATTAAAAAAAAACAATAAAGGTTTTCCCTTTGCATACAATTACTATATTAATCGTGGCCATCTATTTTAAAGGGGTTTTCTTATTTCCTACCTTTAGGGCATTTCCACAGAATATTTTTTGTAAAATGCTGGTTCCACCACTGGGACCCAAACCAATTTTAAGAATACAAATTTGTCTATCTCTCCATCCTAAATTCATGTGCTAATTCCATAAATGTCTGAGATGGAATACCCCTTTAATTAGTTGTTTTCTGAATCCTCATTCAGTCAAAAACGATCTCTCCTAAACTTAGCACCTTACCGCCAGAGCCAGTTTTAGCCTCTCTGACAGGGCCCCATTTTTGAAATCTGGCATGTGTCACTTTATGTCAGAATAACTTTTTGACACTTTTACCTATCCATGTGTTTCAGAGATTGTTTTCTCGGGACACATTGTGCTTTAAGATAGTAAGAAATTTGGGACATAGCGTCCTTGTTTATTTGTGAAAAATATAAAATTATCGTGAAACATTAGAAAAATTTACCAATTTCAAACTTCAAAAATTTCTGCGTGTAAGAAAGATAGTTATTCCACTCAAAATAGTTTATAACTAACATCTACCATATGTCTACTGTAGGTTGGCATAATTTTTTTAAATGTCTTTTTTTTTTTTACGACGTTAGGGGGCTTAGAAATTTAGTAGCAATTTTCAAATTTTCAAGAAAATTCTTAATATGCATTTTTTTAGAGACCAGTCCAGTTCTAACGTGACTTAGATTGGCCTGTATGTTAGGTACCCCCATAAAGGACTTCATCTAAGAAAGTACACCCATTAAAGTATTCAAAGCAGCATTTAGGAAGTTTATTAACCCATTAGGTGTTTCACAGGAATTAAAGCAAAGTGGAGGTGTAATTTCAAAATTTCACTTTTTTTGTGGATTTTCAATTTTTATTCATTATTCACAAGAACACGGTAGATGTGATCAGTGAAATGTAACTTAATATTGATTCCTCAGTTTCTACTGTGTTCAGAGATATTACATATGTGGCCTTAGTGCGCTACTTAGCTCAACCACAAACCTCAGAGTCGGAGGAGCAGTACCTACTGGACTCTGGGGTCTCATTTTCATTACGATTTTATTTAGATGCCGTTATAGGTTTGCGGACACTTAATAAACACCCCTAAAAAGACTCCATACTGGAAACTACACCTCTTAAGGAATATATCCAGGGGTGTATTGAGTATAATGACCCCACAGGTGTTTCACTCATTTTTTTAGCGTTAGGCTGTGAAAATGAAAAAAATATTTTTTTCCACCAATCTGCAATTTTAGCTGAAAATATTTAATTTTTACAAGGAATACTGGAAAGAAAGCACCCAAAATTTTGTTGCGCAAGTTTGGCAATACCCTATATATGGGTGTAAACTGCTGTTTGTGCGCATGGCAAAGCGTACAAGGGAGGGAGTGTTATTTGGCTTTTAGAACGCAGATTTTGGTGGCTGCCATGTGGCATTTGCAAAGCGCCCAAAGTACCAGAACAGGTGAAACCTTCCAGAAGTCACCCTATTTTGAATTCAGTACCTCTCTGGGATCTCATTTAGGGGTGTACTGTGCATTTTGGGCGCACAGGTGTTCCATATTTTTTTTTTAGCACTGGGCCATGAAAAAGGGGGTAAAAAACACAGTTCCGCCATTGTTCTTTGGGCTTCAATTTTACAGTGTTCACCGTGCAGTGTAAATGAGTGGATAACTTTACTATGGGAGTTGATAAAATTGCAATGATATCAATTTTATATAGTTTTTTATGTTTATTACTTTTACACAATAGAAATAGGTCTATAAAAAAATTGTGTTTTTATGTTGTTCTATTCTGATAGCCATAACTTTTTTTATTTTTCTGTTTACGGAGCTGATTACTGGATGAGTTGACGTTTTTATTAGTACCATTATGGGGTGCAAATGACACTTTGATCACTTTTTATGAAGGTTTTTGTGAGGCATTTTGATCAAAATACAGAATTCCTGGTAGTGCTTTTTATTTTTATTTTTTACAGCGGTTATCGTGCGGTATAAACTACATGCTAGCTTTACTCAGCAAGTTGATACAATTTCAGTGATACTAAATTAGTATTTTTTATGTTTTACTGCTTTTACACAATAAAAACACTTTTATTCAAAAAGCCCTAACTTTTTTATTTTTCTGTGTACAGAGATGAGTAAGGGCTTGTTTTTTGCGGAATGAGTTGACATTTTATTGGTACTATTTTTGGGGGGACAAGACTTTTTGATCAGTTTTAAATCCGTTTTTTGGAAGTCAGGGTGAATAAAATACTTCATCCTAGTAGTGTATTTTATTTTTAACAGCGCTCACCATGCAGTATCCATGACCAATTAGCTTTACTCTTTAGCTTTACTTTACGATTACGGCGATACCCAATTTATATATTTTTATTTTTTATTTTGAAGCAATAAAACAATATTTATGCAAAGTTATCTTCTGAGAGCCATAACTTTTTTATTTTTCCGCATACAGAAACGTGTACGGACATTTTTTTGTGGGATGAACTGACGTTTTAATTGGTACAACTTTGGCGTTTATGTGAGTTTTTTTATCGCTTTTTATTCCATTTTAAGTGCTGCGGGATGAGCAAAAATCACAATTCTTTAATTTTTTTTTTGTTTTTTTTAACAGTGTTCACCATATGGGTTAATTAATGTGACATATTTATAGGACAGGTCGTTATGCATGCAGCAATACCAAATATGGGTACATTATTTATTTTTGATGTTTTTTGGGGCGATTGGCGTTTGTAAAGGGGAAAAGGGCAGTGTACGTGTTTTTATTTTATTTATGTTTATGTTTCACTTTTTTCACTTTTTTACACTTTTTTTTACTTTTCCCTATAAGGGAATTGTAACAGCAATCGTCAGATTGCTGTTACAAGGCAGACCAGTACACAGCTGCTGTGTACTGGGCGCCATGGCAACTGTCAGTCATATCATATATCTCTATCCTGACTGGATTCTGATCACATGCAATTTTTTTATTTAGGATCTAATTAAATAACAAGTCAACATGAAGCCAATATTCTTTAGGATGGGTCAAACGTAATGCTTTTCTTTACAGGGTCAGGGTGCTTCCAACACGTGGAGTCATTTTACTTAAAGGTTTAATCTGCGGCACTAATCTTCATGATTTTCAGATTCTATACTATTGTTAACACTAGGAATAAAACATTAAACCGTCCCACTAGCCAGTAATCCAGATAATCCAAGCTAGAAATTGTAATTACCAGAGATAACTACTATCAAGAGGGATGCAACTGACACTGATGTGAACAAAGATCTCATCTTTTTAATATTTTACCCACAGCCTACATGTAACAGACATAAACTTAGGTCTATTCTTTTAACACAATCAAGTTGCTCTAGATTCATCATTTCATCTGATGTGTTGATGTGTCGGCCTAGAGAGCCAAAGTCCAGTCTTTTGCAGGTTGTGAGCCATTTTCAATTTCTACAAATGGCGTAAAGCTACACTTTACATCAAAGAAGTCTATGAAGAATATGGATGTTGACATGGTTTATACCAGAGAGTTAACTGCATGATGAAGCTGCTATATATTGCTATAGTGTCCTGGGCACTACTAGAACATAATATCTTCTGCAGCTTCCAATAGCTGAGGAACCACATATAGAGACCACAATGACCAAAACAATGTCACACAACTAGAAGTTAAAGTAGTAGTATAAAGAGTAGGGTGGTGAAATAAGAACTTCTTGTACAATCATAAAGACTATGGAGTTGGCAAAGTCCTTGCAGGTAATACATTTTTAGTCTTCAATCTTTATTTCTTTATTGATTTTCAAACTCTCTAATATTCAATTATGAGTGCAACCTTACTTCTGTACAGATTTTCTCTTCTGCAGGTAACAAGGGATCTCCTCTCACTTGTGTTGGAGACACTGATGCTGAGGAGTGTGTGATTTATCCACCTCTACAGAATTAGCTGCAGTTTTTCTGCTTTCTCTATAAACTTGTACACAACCTAAGTAATTTGTCCCCTGTAATCTACATTGTATGTCTTCCTCCCTACTAGAGATGAGTGATTTAATTGAGAAAAGTTGAAATCGAAGCGATTTTCACGTTTATTGAGGTTTCGATTCGATCTGATCTTTTCTCTGAAAATCTTATCAACAATCGGGATCACTGAGTCAGATCGCGCCATTTTCGCAGCTTCCTGTACTTTTGGCAGCCAGTCAATCAGCGCAGAGCACAGAGGGGGTCAAGAACATCACCAGTGGGGAGTGTAGGGATCTCATTGGCTGCTAAAATCACATGACCCGGTATTATCTATTTCACGGCACTTCCTGCTCGCCGCCATTAGCTTCCACACTGTGAACAGAACGGATCATTGTCTCTCTGCTCAGTTTTTTTTTTTAAAGCTAGCAGACACTATTTCCCAGCATTTTCACCACGGAAAGGTTGCTAGATAGATTAGTTAGGTTAGAGAACAGCAAGATTAGGCAATTCTAGACAGTATTAGTCAGGTTGGGATAACTGCATTGCCCTAAATTTTTTGCTTAATTTTCTAGGGGGGGGCGCTTGTTTTGGGGGGCAGCTTCGCTAAAACATAACACTTAAATTCCATAAAAATCCTATGAATACCAGATACGTTATTTTTCATTGCCCAAAATTTCCCTTGCAGCATTTTCTGAGGACGAGGGCCCTTGGTTCTGGGTTCTCTTCTGCATGAGACCACTACTTTAAATTTTCCTCACATAAGAAATACTCTTCATAGATTTTATTCTGGAAAATTTATTAAATTGGGCCAAAAACTTGTGCCCATGAATTTGGACAGCCAGTGTACGGGACCCCTAAACAAAATAGCTTGAACATAAAAATTAATTCCATTCCCCAAAAAATTCACAGCTGCCTTTTTTTTTGGGGGGCGGGGTAAGGCCCCCATTTTTCCAAAAGCCCAATTTCAAAGATATTCCATGAAAAATTGTTTTCAATCCTTAATGTTTGTTGCAAAAGACCACATTCTTAGCTATTTGTAAAAAAAGAAAATTGCTACCCCAAAACTTGGCAGTTCAAAATTTTACAAGGACTGAATAAAATACGTTGATTGGTTGTCAGATTTTTTCCAAACATCTAATTTCAGATTTTCCTGAAAAAAAAAATTTTTAATTCTCCCCTGATTGGTGTCATTTTTGGGAAAAGACCACATTTGTAGATATTCCATAAAAAAATTCTTTTTGTTCCCCTGGTTTCAGTTGTGGAAAAGACCACATTTCAAGATTTCCATAAAAAAAAACTAATTCGCCCGGCGTGGTTGTCAGTTGTCAGAAAAGACCACATTTATTAGATATTCCGTAGAAAAAGTTCTATTTCTACCCCTGGTTGTCAGTTGTCAGAAAAGACCACATTTCTTAGAAAGTATTCAAAAGTATTCGGCCCCCTTCAACTTTTCAACCTTTTGTCATATTTCAGGTTTAAAAAACAAAAAGAATAAAATTTTTTTTTTTTTTGTGAAGAATAAAAAAACAACAATGGGGCACAATGTGAAGTGGAACAAAAATTTATTGGGATATTTTAAACTTTTTAAAAAATAAAAAACTAAAAAGTGGGGCTGCAAAAGATTTGGGCCCCTTTAAAATTAATACTTTTACGCCCCCTTTTTTGTGGCTTCCCCCAAAACCAACGCGGGGTATGCCACTTTTTGCACATCAGAGACAAATCTTGCCCATTTTTCCCTTTGAAAACTCGAGCCAGTGAGGTTGGATGGAGAGCGTTTAGAACAGCGTTTCGCTCTTTTTACAGATTCTCGATTGGATTCAGGTCTGGCTTGATTTTTTGTGAACCCTTACATTTTTAGATTTTTGCCAGTTTGGGGTCAAAATTTCTTGTGGGAAAATTAATCCGCCCGTCTTTTCCAAAAATTCCTTTTTTTTGGCTCCACCACTTCCCTAATTTTAAACCCTATTCCCTGACCTGCGAAAAAAGCAGGGCCCAAAAAATGAGCTGCCACCACCATTTTGACATGGGGGGGTGTGTTCGGGTGAGAGCTGTGTTTCTTTTTCAACAAACATTTGTTTTGCATTGTGGCAAAAAGTTCGATTTTTTTTTTCACTACCAAACACCATCCCCTTCCACATGTTGGGGTCCTCAGCTGGCTTGGGCAAACTTTAATTTAGAATTTTTTTTGGGGTACTTTGAAAAAGGCTTTCTTTTTGCCCTCTTCCAAAAAACCAGATTTTTTCATGTAACTGTTGTTTTCCTAGGACAGAGCTTCACCTCAGCGAGATCTCTGACTTCATCCAGAGTGATCAGGGGCCTTTGGGTGTCTCTGATATCTTCTCCTTGTTTGAGATGAAAAATTTTGAGGGACACCGGGTCTTGTAGATTTTCAGGGGCTGAACTCCTTCCAAAATTAAAAAGATCGCTTGACATGCTCCTTGGATTTTAAAGTTTGGGAAATTTTTTTTTATCCAAACCTTTAAACTTCCCACAAAAGATCACGACCTGCCTGGTGGTTCCTTTTGGTCCCCCAGAACCCCCGAGACTATCACAAGCAGGGGCTTTTTTACAGGACTTGATTTTCACACAGGTGGGTTAATTTTCACAGTCATTTAGAACAAATTGAATCATTTAGAGATCCCCACTGAACTTCTGGAGTGAGTTTGCGCCGAAAAAAAAGGGGCCAAAATATTGCAAAGCCCCCTTTCCATTTTTTTTTTTTTTTTTTACAAAATTTTAAAATATCCAAAATTTCGTTTTCCCCTTAACAATTGGTCCCCCTTTTTATTCTTCACAAAAAAAAATTTTTTTTTTTTTCTTTACGTTGAAGCCGAAAAGTGGCAAAAGGGTTAAACTTCAAAGGGCAGAATACTTTCGCAAGGGCCCCTATTTGTATTCCTATTTCTTTTTTACCACTGGTTTTCATTTGAGGCCGATTACGTGCCTATCTATGGGTCATAGTCGATATCGGGAATTTTCAAGACGATTTCCATAGTCGATAATTTAAATTTTCCCAAAGACCTTTTTAAACATGGAGAGGAAAAAAACCTTTATTATTACACCCAAACAGGGCTGGGGAAGCGGAATTAAAACCACAACAGTAAAATGGATCGTGCTACAACTAGGCAACACACTTAGGTTTTAAAAGCCACAAAAA
>JAODAL010073061.1:0-14868 GCA_025379985.1 Phyllomedusa bahiana | reverse complement strand
GCACTTTTTAATCTGTGGGTCATCCCTTTAAAGGGTTTCATGCTGGGGTCCGGGACTATGTTGCGCGTTTTTTTATCAAACCAAATTTTAAATCGGCAAGGTTTTTAGGGTAAACCAAAAATTTTCGATCATGCGAAAAATTAAGGTTAAAATCTTTTGCATCATCTATTAAGATCGCGCCATTTTGGGGCGCTTCCTGTAATTTTGGCAGCCAGCAAATCAGATTCCAGAATAACGGGGTGAGATGTGTGGGGCGACGTTATACTGGGATGTGAAGGGTTTGGGCGTTTTGACTGGGAAAAATCCCCATCCCCCTGGGTATTCCCTTGAACAGTTTTTCCTTTTCGGCCCTTGGGTGTCTCTCAGCGTCTCATGGGGAATAGGACATGCGTTTTGCCGGGGGCCCAAAAAACAGTTCAGCGAAATTAGTCAAAAAAAAGGGTTTTTCGGGCACAGGGGAAAACCTCTTATTAGTGTGATCCTTCCAATTTTAAATTTAGATTAGAGATTTGAAGATTTTATGTGTTAGCTAGGGGAATTTTTAAAAGCCGCATCTCCCGTAAAAAGGGGTCACGGGGGGAGGGGAGGGGAGGCCCCGCGGGGGGAACACGGGAACAAGCTCTTTCTATAAAGAACACTGGATAAAGTTCACCAAGACTTGTGTAACATTGAAACTGCAATATCTTTTTTTAAAAACAGTTTCTTTTGAAATTTTTTCCTGGTTTTTGGGCGGGCCTGAATAAAATTGGATAAAACTTTATTTCTAGTAACTGCGGTCTTTTTGGGTTAGGGCAAAACCCCAAACTTTTTTATTGGGTATACTTTTCCCAGATGGGTTTTTTCTTTTTAAAAATTTACCAATTCCCCTTGTTAAATTATAATCCACCTTGCATTTAAAATTTCCCAACCCAGCTTTTTGAAGTCAACGGGGTTTTTTTTTGAAAAAATTACCTGAACCCATACGAAAAACAAAACGAAAACGTGTTTTTTGACTTTTGCGAAACCCAGCTTTGTTCATTGACGCGCATCCATAAATCTTAAAACAGCAATTCTTTTGTCACCCCATTGAATTAAAAGGGTTTCTAAAAATACCGTGAATTATACAAAAAATTTAACGGGATCTTTTTTTTTTTTTACTTTTGGGGCCCCCCAAAGCTTTGTTCATTTAACGCAGCATCCCCGTAAATCTTAAAACAGCAATTTTATAATCAACCCCAGGTGAATTGAAAAAGGGGCAAAAAAAAACCGTGTATTTTTTCAAAACCCCAAAAAGATTAAAGTGTTTTTTTTTACTTTTTGCGCACCCGGGTTTGGTTTATTGACGGGAGCCCTCCACGAAAAAACTTAAAACCGCAATTTTTATAGTTTACCAAAAGGTGAATTGAAAAAGGGGCAAAAAATATCGAGTATTTTTAACCCAAAACATAAAAAGATACCCTGTTTTTTACTTTTCCCAGTCCAGTTTGTTGATAGGGGAAACCCTTTCATTTTAAAAAAGAATCCGCAATTTGTTTTGATTAAGGGATTTGAGAAAAGCTGGATTTTCCGTTTTTTTAATAAGAACTTTCCCCAAAAATATTCCATACCTTCTCAAATTTTTTTTTTTTTAAAATTTTTTGAACCTTTGGGGGAAATGAGGTGGAAAGGGGAAAAGCAAAGAGGGGGTTAAACACATGGGGGTTAGAGGTTTCAGAGAAGGGGGGCTCCTTCCAGTGTGGGGGGACCCAAAGCCCTGCCAGCAACGTCAGTTGCAGGCCCCTCAGGCCTGTCACCGCCAGGTCAGGGCCCCTGTGAATCTAAGTAACGTAACATCGTCGCAATCTGTCGCATCAGTGGTTAATGCAACCTGCATCTGCAGTCTATACCTCCACGACCTCAAAGTCACGGCCCACAAATGTCGTCATCAGCATCATCAGCAACCGTCCAACATGAACAGCCCCAAAGTTGTCAACTCCGTTACCCACCCACGAGGATAATCCATTGGTCTGAAGACCTCTTTGAATGACAAAATGCGGTTGTGTCAGAAGACATGTTAAAAGATCAAGGGATGATTTAGTCTGCACTACGCCCAGTTACTTGATGCCATCAGAGGAGGTGAAGAAAGTCGGCTCATCGCAAAAATCCCGGGCGTTTCGGCAACGCCTTGCAGTGCCCTTAGCTTGTACCCGCAGCATCAGGATGACAGAAATCAGGACGACAAATCACCTGTGTTGATTATCGAAGATGATGAACGACATTGCGGAACCATCCTGGTCTTATTCCGCAGAATTTGCTTGCGAGCGCTTCATCATGGACGAGGAGGAAGACGATGGGGTAGTGTCAATACGGTGTCCCGGCCACAAAAATGGAGAGGGCGGTCGCAGAAGTCCGATTGATATGATGCCGCCAGTCACGGTCAGCGCAAACCCCGCTCGCTCACGATATCCGCTGTCAAAAAGGTCCATATCAGGACCTCTCAAGCCTGGCCTTCTTTGAACAAGCCACTGATTCACCCAGACGATGTCAATTCCTCCTTTGCCAGTAAACGCATAGTAGAGGCAAGAACCTTAAGTGGTTAACCACCACCAACATGTCTAGTCACATGCAGCGATATGCAATAGATTTGAAATGGAGGGAACACTTGGCCAAAAAAGGCGAACCGACCCGGGCCTCCAACCACTGTCACAAACCCTCATGTCTCCGCCTCTCCGTCCTCCGCCAGACACCAAGCGATCCTCAGCTGCCCATGACTCTCAGGAGTACATGATCAGTGGGATCAGCCTCCGCATCACGCCTCCACCGTCGCCCGAGTACCTACCAGCACCACCATAGACCCATCCTAACCACCTACTCCTTCCCCGCCAGTTTGACGACCTGCATGCCATACAGCGGGCCAGATCTGAGCAGCCACCAGCCTTCTGTCTTCCAGGTTTGGGAACAGAAGAAACACTTAACCCGCAAACCATCCCAAACCAAAAGCCTGAATGACGCATTGCCAGGCTTTTGGCCTTGGAAATGTACCTTTCCGTCTGGTGGACACAGATGGGTTCCGCCACGTCATGGCCCTCGCCTGCCCCCAATACCCAGATAGCTGAGGGCAGCGCATTTCTTTGCCAAACAGCCTCCCTGCCCTGGCCAGCCACCGTGTCATCTAAAATTTCAAGCGAGTTTCTGCATCTGTGTCCGGAAAAGTCCATCTCCACCACCCGACCACATGGACCTAGTAAGCACGTGCCAAGGCCGCTATAAACTCTTGACAGCTCCGGGTGAGCTGGGTGGAGTCTCTTGGGGTGACGGTGGCTCTCAGCTCGCGCACGGCTCTTTCAAGAACACGCAGGGATGGAGCAGGTCTCTTTCCCCCACGGTCCTCATGGTGCATCATCACGTGCCCAAGACCACCATGCCATTTTGAAAATAAATCTGCCATGGAAGACCGTCCAACACACAGGAGTCGAGGAGGCTGTGTGGACGGCTCTCCGCTACAACGAGGACCCGAGCGCTGGCTGGGTGACAAGAATCCGTCGTGCCAGGCAAGGTGTGTGTGCCGATAAACGTGCGAAATCTGCTGCCACCCTTAAATCGTTAGGGGCCCTTGGAGCACATCCCTGCCTGGCACATGTCATGAACCTATTTCGTCCAGAAATTTCTAAAGAGCTACCCGGTCGGGGCTGCCCCCCCTGCTGTGAAGAAGGGCTCAAGGTCTGAGTACGCACATCTGCCCTTCGCACCCTGCTTCCTCTCAGCCTGGCTGCGTTCAAGCGACAGCTCAGCCTCATTGTTGACATGAGGCAACATCCTGGAATTCCACCCACTCCATCCACATGCTCCAGCGATTGTGGGAGCAGCGCATGGCCCAATAACGCAGTACGAGGTGACACTAGGCCCTGACAAGCGAGCGGTGGCGGACTCGGGGTGTTGAGCCACCGAGAGTGTAGGCAGGTGAAAGAGCACTGCACCTACCAAGCCAGATTTGTCAAAGCCACCAAAATGTTCATTGCGGCACGATGCCCTTGTCAGCAAGACCATTGTGGTGATCTTAGTTCTGGAACGATCGTTGGACACTCTGAAACATCAGGTCCCGCCAGCGACGGAGAATAAAGAAAAACCAGCACAGTCCCGACCGCAGAATCGGAAATAATAACCGCAACCTTCACCTCAAACATCGAAAAGTCCACGACCCATTCAACAATGGCCTCCCTGCCCCCCCCCCGCTTCATCCCACCCCCCCTCCCCCCACCCTCTCTACTTCGTACCCTCCCTCACCTCTTTCTTCCCTTCTCCCCTCCCCCTCTCCCTCCCTCCCTCCCCCTCCTCCCTCCTCCTTTTCTTCCTTCCCTCTGTCTTCCCCTCCCCTTGTTCCCTCTTTGTCGTCACTGTTCCCCTGTTCCTGCCTTCCCCTCCTTTCCCCCCTCCCCCCGCCTTCCCCCCTTTTTCCCCTTTTCCTTTTTTTTTTTCCCTCCTTCTCTTCTTTTCCCCCGTTTTCCCCCCCGTTTCTTGCTTCCTTCTTTGGCCCTCCTCCCCCCCTGCCCCTTTCTCTTTTCCCCCCCTCCTGGTGTGCTGCCCTTGTTTCTTTCCCTCTTTCCCCTCCTCCCGTCCCCGTCCCCCTCCTCACTCTCTTTTTCTTTTTCTCTTTTTTCCTCTACTATTTTTCTTTCCCCCTCCCCCCTCCCGCTCCCCCTTCACACAACCCACTTCCCCCGCTCCCTCCCCTCTTTTTCTCCCCCCCTTCTCCCCCCCCTTTGCCCTTTTGTCCCCCCTCCGTCCCCCCTTCTCTGTCCCCCCCCCTTTTTCTTCTCTTTTCCCTTCCCCCCCTTCCCTCCCTCCTCCTCCTTGTCCCCCGTCCCCTTCCGCCCCCCCCCTGTCCCCTGTTTCCCCGTTTCCCTCTCTCCCCGTTCCTTCTTCCCTCCCCCTTTTGTCTCTCCCTTTTTTTCCTCTCCTTGCCTTTTTGATTTGGTTCCCCTCCCCCCTTTTTCCTGTTGCCCCTTGGCCCCTTTTTCCCCTTCTGTCCCCCCCCTTCCCCCCCCCTCCCCTTCTCCCTCCTCCCCCCCCCCCCCTTTTTTCTTGCTCCTTTGTCTCCTTCGCCCTCCTTCCTCCCGCTCTCTGTTTTCTTTTCATTCCCCCTCATCCTCCCGCCGTCTCCAAACACACATACCCCAACCCCCCCGGCCCTCCCGAAACGACCCAAAAACACTTACAACCTAACTGCCTAGTTGTAACCTGACCCGCCTCGAGCCAGTCGGTCCCCCACCTCTCACCGGATAGCAACCACATGATTTGCACGTCCGGGCAGTGTGAGTCCGCTGATCACGTAGTCCGCGGAGCATGCGGTACCGGAGGAGGCGAGAATTACCAAAACACACCGACGACCCAGCCTTGTACAGATTGATGGCGTAGAATTAGAGGCATATTAGGAAGAAGAGTTTAGCAAGTGCTCCCTCAACCCAGAGGCTAGGGAACTCAAGGCTCCATCTCTCATAAGAAGCAAGAAGCTCCATTTCCACCAACATGATCCGACTGCAATACGGCCCTCAAAATGAGACAACCGATTACAGGTGGCCACCCTCCCTGGATCCCTTGGTACAAAACAAAACTCGACACATTCCTTCCGACCCACCCAAATAGAGATGTTAAAAATGCAGGAAATGGAGTACTTGCTGTTTGTTCAACTGGAGACAATCTGTTACGTCTGCATCTACGTTCTATCAAATGTCACGGTGGAACAACACCAGCGACGTGACAGCAGTTAAGAGGTGCCAATAGCCGTAGCGGCAGCAGCGTCAACACAGGCAAGGTGGCAGAAGCTAATGGGTGACCTCTGGCAATCTTTATTTACCACCAGTCACGCAACAGCATGCAATCCCAGGACACAGATACAACACCCGTAGAACCCAGCTTAAGATCATGGTGCAATGCGACAATCTGCGTCTCATCACCGATGTTTTTTGTATGTGTATACCGGACCCCAATAGAACTTCTGGGTATCCAAAATGGAACGAATGGCCTGAGCTGCCAGCCACGCCATAGAGGTGTTGTCCTGCCCATCAGCCACGTCATATCTGAGCGGACCTTCAGCACAGCCGAGGAGTCATTACAACAACGCATCCCGGCTTTCCACAGATAAAGTTGGATCGTTTGGACTTCATTCAAGAAGAATCAGGCATGGATACTCTGATTGGATGTTGTGCCCAATTGCCGAGGTCACGATAGTTGCTGGTCCTAGCTTCACATGCTCCTCTCCACACAGAAATGGTCCTCTGAAAAACTTATTTTTAAAATGACATTTCTTACTGCAATTTTTATTCTCAATTCCCAACAGTTCATTTTGCTGGTTTTGCTGTGAGGAGACTAAAAGACACCAAGGTTTCATGACAAGAACCATATCATTTACTCACTCTTCATCTTAGAATTTTTCACATTGTCATGGTTTTGGGTCATGTTGCCATCACAATTTTTAACCAGTGGCTGAGAAAGTCCTATATTTATAATTTTTTTGGTGTCATGTTATTCTGTGAGATACAGCAATAATCATGGTCTCTTGAAGAAATGTGGCTTCTGAAGTGGCATTTCCCTTCCACAATTTTAAACAGGCTGAAAGTCATTTTTTATAATTTTTTGGGTCCATGCTTCTTTTGAAATGCAGCACTACTACAGTCCTATTCTAATAAATGTTGTTTCCTAATAGAACATTTGTTCTTCACAATTGTCAAAAGTGCTCATGGGTCATGTATTTAGAATTTTTGGGGGCAAATTGTGCTGTTGACATGCAGCAATACTACAGTCCTATTTTATAAAAAATGTTGTTTCTAACAACATTTGATCTTCACAATTGTCCAAAGTGGCTCAAGGGTCATGCTTTGAATTTTTGAGGCATTTGCCTTGACAATGCAGCTCTACTACAGGTCCTAATGGAAAAAATGTTGTTTCTAACAGACATTTGTTCTTACAATGTCAACGAGTGGCTCAAGGGTGGAAGGTGCTGACAGAAATAGGAAAGGTAGGACACTGTTAATGGACACATATTGCAAAATGACTTGTTTTTGCAAGATCTTTAAACATAGCATCAATCCCTTTATTGAGACACACCCATTTAATACATTAAAAAAGAGAAACAAAGACATGGTGGGATTCCATCCGATTTAAAACTGTGTTTTCTAGATATTAAGATACTAAAAAACATCATGTACAAAATATCTGTTAAAAAAATTTCCTCTGAATTGTTCAAGGGAGGTACAGAAGACTTTGACCAGATGTAGTGTTATTCAGCAGGACATGGAGTAAGGAGCACGGACAGATAATAAAGTAGCAGAGATCCATTTCCTCCAGCACGTTGAGTAAAGTGAGAAAAAGTATCCTAAATAAAGGGCACCTTTGTGGTAACAGCAGCCGTTAACAAACAGTATTCTTCCAAGTGAAGCTCATTGGATATCCACACTCAGCCGGAGTGGCCAGCGCTACCCAGTATTGACTTGTGTAATGAGGAAGGCTGGAGTTCTCACACGTTCCGCTTCCGCAACAGTCTGCTTCAGCACGAACAGTTTTCGTGCTGCGTCATCAGGGGCATTTTAACACTGCGTGTTAATAGATTGACGGACGCCAGCCTGGGCTCTCACGCGCACCCTCATACTCCGGCCCTGGGTCAGTGCTGTTGCCTCAGAATAGGTATAACGTCAATGTCCCGTGAAACTAAAATGGTGGTTGTGAAAGACTCCCTGTTCCCGGCACTTTTTAATGTGGGTCATGCAGGTTTGGGCTCATGCTGTGCCTCAGGACAGGTAAGTCAATGTCCCAGTGAAACAAAATGGTGGTTTGAAAGACTCCTTTTCAGGCACCTATTTTAATCTGTGGGTCCATTCAGTTTGGGGCCATGCTGTGTCCCATGACAGGAATATCAATGTCCAGTGAAACTAAAATGGTGGTTGAAAGACTACCTTTTTCCGGCATTCTTTAGCAGCCTCCATGCAAATTAAATCTGGGGGTTATGCAGGGCGTTTGGAGCTCATAGCAAGTGCCCAGGACAGGAAATAGTCAATGTCCATGAAACTAAAATGGTGTATGAAAGACTCTTTTTTTCCGGCACTTTTTAAATGTGGGGGTCATGCAGGTTTGGGCTCATGCCTGTGGCCCAGGACAAGTATATCAACTGGCCGTGAAATTAAAATGGTAGGTTTGAAAGACTCCTTTTTTTCCGGCACATTTTAAATCTGGGGGTCATGCAGGTTTTGGGGCTCATGCTGCATTCCCAGGACATGGGATAATTCAATGTCCGAGTTCACGTAAATGATGGTTTGAAATCATACTTGGCCATCTGCAATTTTAATTTTGTGTGGTTGAGTGCCGGTTTAAGTCATGCTGTGGTACAAGACAGGGATAGTGAATGGTGTGTGGATTTTTTTTCTGTGCATTTATAACCTAAGTGTGTTGTCCTAAATAAGTATCTGTATCCCATATTGACTGTTGTGGATGTTAATTCCCGCTTCTCCAGTCCCTGTTTGGGTGTAAGAATGGAAAAAGGTGTTGTTGCTCGACCACCTATTAGACTTTAATGGTCATGATCGCTCATAATCGACCTGTTCTTCACGGATTGAAAAAAACATAGCGATGGTGCCGACTATCGACTAACGCGCTATGTCGATAGCCAACGTAATCGCTCAACACTATCCGCAGGACAGGTAATAAGTCAATGTCCATTTCAACTAAAATGGTAGTTCAAAGACTCCTTTTCAGGCCATTTTTAATCTGTGGGTCAGACAGGTTTAAGGTCATGCTGTAGTCGCAGGACCAGGAGAAGTCAATGTCCAGTTCAACTAAAATGTGGTTGATAGACTCCTTATTTCCAGAACTTTTTAATCTGTGGTCATGAGATTTGAGGGTCATGCATGTGGATACAGAACAGGTAACTGACAATGTCCAGTTCAACTATAATGGTGCTTCAAAGACTCCTTTTCAGGCACATTTTTTAATCTGTGGGTCATGCAAAGTTTAGGGTTATGCTGTGTTACATGACAGGCAGTAGTCAAGTCCATTTCAACTAAAATGGTGGTTGAATAGACTTCTTTTTGACATCACTTCTTTATTCTGTGGGTCATAGCAGAATTATAGGGTCTAGCTGCCGTCTCAAGACAGTGGATATCAATGTCCGTTCAACTAAAATGAGGTTTCAAAGACCCCTTTTTTCCTGCACATTTTAATTCTTGTGGGTCAAACAGATTTAAGGGTCATGCTGCCGTCTAGGACAGGGATAGTCCATGTCCAGTTCAACTAAAATAGTGGATAAAGACACCTTTTTCAGGCACTTTTTAATCTGTAGATCATGGTTAGATTTCAGGTCATGCTTGCTTCCAGACAGGGATAGTCAATGTCAAGTTCAACTAAAATGGTGGTTCAAAGACAACTTTTTCAGGCACTTTTTATTCTGTGGGTCATCCTTGTTTAAGGCTCATGCTGCGGTCCAGGACAGAGATAGTCAGTGTCCAGTTCAAGTAAAATGGTAGTTCAAAGACTCGTTTTTTTTTCAGTCAGTTTTTAATCTGTGGGTCATGTAGATTTAATGGTCATTCTGCGGTCCAGGACAGGCATAGTCAATATCCTGTTGAACTAAAATGGTGGTTCAAAGACTCCTTTTTCCAGCACTTTTAAATCTGTGGGTCATGTGGATTTAAGGGTCATGCTGCGGTAGAATGATAGTCATGTTAGCTCAACTAAAATGGTGGTTTTCAAAGACTCCTTTTTCCGGGCTTTTTAATCTGGGGGTCTGAATTTAAGGGTCATGCTGTGGTCCAGGACAGGGATTTAAATTTTAGCTCAACTAAAGGTGGTAAAGATTCCTTTTTCCGGCACTTTTTAATCTGTAGGTCTGCGGGTTTTAAAGGGGCGCTGCGGTCCAGGCGGGGTTTTGTCAATGTCCAGTTAACAAAAATGGTGGTTCAAAGATTCCTTTTTGGGCATTTTTAATCTTAGGGTCTGTAGATTTAAGAGTCATCTGCAGTCCAGGACAGGCATATCAAACCCCTGTTGAAAAAAAGGTTGGTTAAAAGACCCTTTTTCCCAGCACTTTTAAATTGGGGGTCATCCTTGTTTAAGGGCATGCTGGGGTCCGGACAAAGCAATGCCCATTTTAATAAAAGGGTGTTTCAAAACCCCTTTTTTTCGTCAATTTTTAATTGTGGGTCTGTAATTTAAGGGCTGCTGCGTCCGGGAAAATGCATAGTCAATGCCCCTGTTAAACTGAAATTTGGGTTGAAGACTCCTTTTCTGGCATTTTTTAAATCTGGGGGCATGCAGGTTTGAGGGTCTGTTGTTGTACAGAACAGGTTAGTCAATTCCAGGTCAACTAAAATGGTGGTTGAAAGACTCCTTTTTCAGGCACTTTTTAATCTGTGGGTCATGCAGATTTAAGGGTCATTCTGCATTCCAGGACAGGGATAGTCAATGCAAAATTCAACTAAAATGATTGTTCAAATCATACTGCCTTCTGGCACTTTTTAATTTGTGGGTCATGCAGGTTTAAGGGTCATTCTGTAGTACAGGACAGGGATAGTGAATAGTCTGTCAGTTTTTTTCTGTGACTCTTGTTGTCTAATTGTCTTGCCTTAGATGTAGCACATATCCAGTTTACTGTTGTGGATGTTAATTCCAGCTTCTCCTGCCCTGTTTGGGTGTAAGAATGAACCTGTTGTTCCTCTCCCATAGACTCTAATGGTCATCGGCGATAATCGACTATCGAATATCGGCATGATAATTGCTGATATTGACTATCGATCCGATAATGATAGTTGACACAATCGCTCATCACTAGTTATGAAGTGACTGTGACACATCTGCAGTGCACACAGAATGACTTCTGCAGGGTTAATCATTCCCTGCTCTCAGCAGTCTGAGATTCTGAAAGGTTTTAAGCCCTCCTCATACCAGTTCCTGCTGTTGTTCTCATCTTCTGTTTTCTTAAGATAAACAATGAGTTAGAGATCACCTATATACAATTGAGCAAATATTATACAATACTGCCAAGAAAAACTGACCAGTAAGTGACCAATAAGAACAAGCCAAATGCAGGACTAAGCACTGTATTGGTGGTATAAATTGTCAAAAAAATTGTGTAGCTTATTTTTTTCTGTTGTTCCTTTATTCACCCTGCAGCACATTGGTAAGTAACTATGGGCGGTTAAATTTAATGACAGTCTATACTAACACAGTGTCCAGTCCTGCATTTGACTTGTTCTTTTTGGTTATTGAGGTGTATATTTGAGTGTTAGGATGGGTGTGTGTTATCCCCCACAAGAAGCACTCAGCAAAATGTGCATCAGAATGGCAAACACCCACCTGGAATCCTTTACATATTGTATTTTTGGTATGTTTGATACTGAGGTTTATTTCTAATTTGTTGCACATCTGTATTTATCTATAATATTACACTTTCCAGGGGATTTGGTAATATAGTTTGTTATGTTACTTTTCTCTATTTATGTGAATCTGAATGTGCTCCTTCTTTTAGATACATTTGCTATCTTTTCATTTCTTGTATTAAAAATCTTTTTATTAATAAATTAGTACAATTGAAGTTGTTTTTCTGCCAGTTTGCTTTACAGTAATTAAGATAAATAATGATAGGTAACACTACTATAATTCATACACAAGAGCTTTTAGGAATATGCTTAAATTTTAGTGCAGTGGTCTTGGTGTGTGAGTCTCCACACATCTTCATGGTGCCTCTCTTTAATGAGGAATATTGCCTCTAATGAGCAATGTCTGGAACCTCTTACCCAGCCAGCCAGTATTCTGCTCTACACTGATGGGGGGTTAATACCCTAGAGGTGAAGTCTAACAGGCCATAGGAAACCAGCTATTATTTTTTCCAGCAGACAAACTGCTGGGAGGTCATATATGCCCAGTATTTATTTATAATGAAGTTATGGTGCTCATCACACCTCACTTTTTCCTGTATAGAAACTTGGCAAGAGAATTTTAGCCATTTCTATTCTAGGCCATTAATCCTCCTTCCTGACTAGACTTATTTTCAATTTTTTTAGTATACAAATGTGTGAACATTATAGTGCTTTTTGGCACACAATTATGCTCCTAATTATGTTGCCATTTTTCCATGATAAGTAAAGCTTTATTTTGATACCATTTTACCTTTTTATTTTTTTAAATGATATCTGGGAAAAGTTCGATTTTCACATTTGTTACTTTTTTTTTTTAAACAGCAAGGTTGACGCTAAAATGCGTTTTGTCATTGTGTCCCCTTTTCTAGCATGGAAAGGTTGTAAATATATATAATATATATATATATATATATATATATATTTTAATATATATATATTATTTATATATATAAAATATATATATATACATACATAAAAAATTGGTTCTGTGAGAGAGCCGATACATTGGTCTTGGAATATGTGGGAATAAATTCACTTGTCTTCTTTTGAAACCTCATTACCTGGAGTGCTGCGATTTATATATATACACTCACCGGCCACTTTATTAGGTACAAACCCGTCCAACTGCTCGTTAACAAAAATTAATTTCTAATCAGCCCCAAACACATGGCGGCAACTCAGTGCATTTAGGCATGTAGACATGGTCAAGACAATCTCCTGCAGTTCAAACCGAGCATTTAGTATGGGGAAGAAGGTGATTTGAGTGCCTTTTTAACTGGCATGGTTGTTGGTGCCAGAAGGGCTGGTCTGAGTATTTCAGAAACTGCTGATCTCCTGGGATTTTCACGCACAACCAACTCTAGGGTTTACAGAGAATGGTCCGAAAAAGAAAAAACATCCAGTGAGCGGCAGTCCTGTGGGCGGAAATGCCTTGTTGATGCCAGAGGTCAAAGGAGAATGGGCAGACTGGTTCGAGCTGATAGAAAGGCAACAGTGACTCAAATAGGCACCCGTTACAACCAAGGTAGGCAGAAGAGCATCTCTGAACGCACAGTACGGCGAACTTTGAGGCAGATGGGCTACAGCAGCAGAAGACCACACCGGGTGCCACTCCTTTCAGATAAGAAAAGGATACTGAGTCTCCATTTTGCCAAGCTCATCGAAATTGGACAGTAGAAGATTGGAAAAACGTTGCCTGGTCTGATGAGTCTCGATTTCTGCTGCGACATTCGGATGGTAGGGTCAGAATTTGGCGTCAACAACACTGAAAGCATGGTATCCATCCTGCCTTGTATCAACGGTTCAGGCTGGTGGTGGTGGTGTCATGGTGTGGGGAATATTTTCTTGGCACTCTTTGGGCCCCTTGGTACCAATTGAGCATTGTTGCAACGCCACAGCCTACCTGAGTATTGTTGCTGACCATGTCCATCCCATTTATGACCACAATGTACTCAACATCTGATGGCTACTTTCAGCAGGATAATGCGCCATGTCATAAAGCTGGAATCATCTCAGACTGGTTTCTTGAACATGACAATGTGTTCACTGTACTCAAAAGGCCTCCACAGTCACCAGATCTCAATACAGGGGGTCCAAACCGTTACAAGCATGGTGTACCTAATAAAGTGGCCGGTGAGTGTGTATATATATATATAATATAATATATATATATATATATATATATATATATATATAGAGAGAGAGAGAGAGAGAGAGAGAGAGAGAGAGAGATAGATAGATAGATAGATAGATAGATAGATAGATATATAGATAGATAGATAGATATATAGATAGATAGATAGATAGATAGATAGATAGAAGGGAGGTATTTGTCACCAAAGTTCCTGTCTTTGGTGGAGTGGAGGCCAGATATTTCTGTGTCTGTGACATTAGGCCACTGACACATTTAAAGTTAAGTTGTCTGCAACAGCAGCTAGTCTGGGTCGGTATTTCCAGACTGGCTGAAGTAAGTCTTGGTTTTGTTTGTTTCTTATGTCTGCTGGAGAGCCCTCCTTTTATTTCATACAGTGCTCTGAAAATAATGAAAGGGAAGCTCTGATCGTATGCTATGGGAAACAATTTTCTTACATACGAAGAGGAAGTCTAGCTCAAGACCAGGTAGGTAGAAAATATGAAGATAGCCTTTATTCCAAATGCATTAAAACAGAGTCTCGTTATTATCTAAGGGGTTGGGGTTTATTCCCACAAAAAAATTTGATTTGTATTCTATACTATTGGACATAAATAGATTAGCACGTAATTTAACGTTAAAGAATAATTTTTCAAATATTGATGATGGAAATGGTGATGCTGGTCTTCACACTGATGTACATGTGTCCAATCCTGTAGTATACAATTCGTTTGAAGAAACTTGTAACATTGTTGCATTACGTAATTTGGAAAGTGAAAACTCATTTTCTGTTGCAGCACCTTGTCCTGACTTTCGTAGGAAAAACAGTAATTTTTATCCTATCAACTCACGCCCGGTTGGTTTGGATATGTTCCAAGAAAATATAGAAAGAGATCTTTTGATGTTGCAGCAGAAAATTAGAGATAATTCTGTTAAATTCAACATGTCCAAATTAGAACATACAGCGCTAGTAGAACTACAGAACAATACAGATTTGTTAATACGCCCAGCGGATAAGGGTGGGGCGATTGTGGCACTTGATGCTGGTTTATATCGCAAGTTAAACATAACATTGTTGCAAGACAGGGATACTTAATCGCCCCCTTTCTTGTGATCCAACTAATCTATTTAAAACCAAACTAAAAAAATTATTACAAGATGGAATCACAATGGGAGCTATCTCTACTACGTTAGCTGACAAATTGTTTGTAGATCATCCAACCATACCAATTTTCCATTCATTTCCAAAGATTCATAAGAATCTATTCCCACCACCACTTAGACCTATTGTAGCTGGTATAGGCGCATTGGGTGAGTTCCTGGGCGTGGATAGATGGGATTCTATGTAACGGGAAACAGGGGTTGGTCCCCTGGAAC
>JAODAL010073060.1:0-14870 GCA_025379985.1 Phyllomedusa bahiana | reverse complement strand
GGGGGACAGGGGGTTAATTTTTTTATATTTTGTACTGCACGCTTACCACTCAGGTTTGAAGTACAATGCTAACATGACATGTGTAATATTTTACTCTTGGCGAGTGTCACTTCCATGTCCTACTAATTGGTTATTACTTTCAGTTAAAAATGAACTGATGATTTTGAGAAATTCCACTACTTTAATGTAACGTTTAATAGAACAACAAAATTTAAGCATGTAAAAGGTATTTTTTGTTTTTTTAAGCATAGCTAGAAGATCATGAATGGACAACGACCCTTAACATTTTCAGGTGCTACTTGCTCACGTTTTCATGGATGGACCGGATATGGAAGGATCCAAACATGGCAGGCTGGCTGCAGGATAAGGCGTTTAGCACACAAATACATACCGGAGCACAGCGGGCGGCAGAGCGAGCGAGGCCGTTGGTGAAAGGGGCAGGGAGGGCGTTGGGATTCTGCAGATCCTCGATGGATCTGCTCCACGATTTTGACTTTTCAACCAAGCCATTCCTCCCCGTTTTCCAGGCCATAAAAATCAAACCTACATAAAATGGATACAGAAGAAGCTTGAGCGGCCAGGGGGCAGAAGAGGACGGGATAAAGCAAAGCTAAAAAGGGAGGAGAATGGTGTCCGGCCCGAAAATGTGCAATGCCGGAGTGGCGGGGACCAAAAAACACAGACAACAACTGCAAACTCAGCTCCAGATGGAAGGCGGTGCAGGGTGGAAACTGTTATTTGGAACACATGCTGCTACTTCAGCAGTGACAGACAAAAATTTATACAATGGAATCGTCATATTAAAGTGTTCAAATGTGTGGAGATTTCCTCATTACTACACTTAAATTTAAAGCTCTTCAGCCTTTCCTGAAATGTTACAGGTTAACTTACATAACCGCGTACTGTGCAAATGAGAGATATTCCACCAAAACATCCAGGCCCTTGTTGTCAAATTTTTCAAAAACTCTCGCACCCACCTGAAAGAGAGTCCCAAATGTCTGTGTTATAAGAGAACATTCAGATTCCATTTTTATTTGCTTGTGTTCACATAAGCATTGTGGTCGTCATTTGTAATGGAACAAGTACAGGACCTTTTCCCATGACAGACACCAATGGGGACCTGGCGACCATTATGACTTAAAGGGGTTTTGCCAAAAAGTGAAATTCCTCACCTAACAGGCTGAATCCCCTCTGAGGCTTGAAAAAGGGGGTTGTTTCTGTTTTAAAAAAAAAACAAGTACCCCTCTGTATGTCATCACTCCCCTCCCATGCAGTTCCTGATATTCAGTCTCTGTACTGAGCAAACATGTTATTTGGTTAATCCCAGGGGATTAAAATTATTGTGCACAGGTTTCTCCCTCTTATCTGCTCAGGAGAGAAATAAGCTCTGAGCAGGGAGCTTCTTTTATTTGTTCACGAACTGCTGCAGGGGGAGAGGAGGGCTGAGCAGGGGGAGTCTGCATGTTTACTCAGATAATAACTTACAACCAGTGGATTCTCTATACAAAAGACACAGGATCTTTTTCCCCCGTCCCTTCAAAGCTAGTTCCATGTTACCTACCATCAGAAAAGAAGTGCAAACAAAGCAAGCACAGCCAATCAGCTCCGGGTTGCGTCTAATGTAAACTGTCGGGAAAAAGGCATGTAAATCAGGCTGTAGCTCTCACAGCTTCACTTTTTTAATGACATATATTTGAAAAGTGATTAAATACCCATTTTGGAGGATCCACGTCAACTTTTAGATCATGGCAAAACCCTTTAAGAGTTAATTAAAGGGGTATTTCAGCATTTGGAGAAAAAACTTAAAATATAGCTCCTGGTCATTACACATAGAAACAGTATAATAAAATTCTTACGTCCTAAATATGTTTTAATCACCTTTTGGTTACTTTGTTACTCGCTATGGTCTATTTCTTAGCGCAGAAAGAGCGAGAGTAGGGCTTCAGCAACAGCCTATGTGGGTAGGAGCTACAGTTCCCATATTCATTGTTGATATGTTTCCCAAACTGTTCCTCCTATATTATCCTGGCTGCTGAAGAACAAATCTCCATCTCCTGTGCATCTCATATTGTGCCCCACTAATGCTGAGCCTCTCACATTAATTCCCCGTTACAGCCAGTCCAATCCTCTGGGATTTCAGAGACACATAGCTCTCCCACCTGTAACTACTAGTGCTGGAACTGATCGTTCCTGATCAGAAAGGTTATCCATTGGCAATAAGCCATAAACATCCCATTCTGGGCCAGTAATTGGCGAGTGATTCTGTGGAAATCTACTGAAAATATTTAATGACTATATACTAAGGATTTTTATGTTGTACTGCACACTTTCAATAGGATAGTTCAATAGTTTTGTAAACCGAAAAACCACTTTGGGTGTGTCCACACGGCATATACAAAATAATGGTCGGATTCGGTTATAGAATCCGGCTGGTATGTTGTCTTCTTTTGCAAAGGTTTTTGGGGACGGTTCTGTCCGAAGTTTGAGAATTTTCCCGATCCCCTCAACCATCGAAATCACACTTCTGCCAGAAAACCGGGCAGAAATTTTTCGGAATGCCAGCGTGTAAAAAAACATCAGGTAGAAAATCCGTTCAGTATGGACTGCTGCATGGTTTTTAATTAAAGGGGTTGTCTCCTACAATGATTGGTTTTAATTAAAAGATTTTAAAAAAAAACAAGACTTTGCAATATATGTTTCATTACAAATGTCCTATATTTTGAGTTATCCCTGTTGGGAAAAAATAGGCATCACTCCTGAAATCCCTTTAGCACCCGACCTGTTGATCTTTACTCACGGGCTTTTCAGGCTGATGATCATCCATTTCTGAAATACAGGTCAGGCACAGAGCCCCTCCCACACGTATGCTTCTTAGGGAAGGGAGAGGGGGGGGTCGGCCTTTGTGTCTGGTAGCGGATTAAACCCTGTGTGGGGGGGGCCCCCTGCTCTCACACAGATGAGAGAGCAGAGGTGGGTTTTTCTGTGGTCATAGATGTGACGCGGAAGTGTTTTATTAATCATGATGTGTCTGTGGGCTTTGACTTACTAATAGAACAGATCAGGGGGGCATGTGAACGGTTCATTCCCCCCTCTTGCTGTATTATGAACATGTGATTATAGTAACTCCTTCAAGCTGCCCTGTGTCTGTTTGGATAGGGTTTTTTTTGTTGCTGGAATGTGGGGTTTGTTGCTAGCAGGGGGGTTAGGAACACTTTCCCCCACTGCTTGCTATTAGCATTTCACATTCACAGACCTCTCCCCCAACTATAGATCACCCTCCTGTCTCCGTGGAGCTGACAGTGCAGCTGATCCCGCAGCGCAAAGACCTAGGCAGGCACAACGGCTCTGGGAGTAAACCCCCTCGCCCTTCCCTGCTGTATAGAATTTATGGAGGAGAGCTTTTCTGTGTGTGGGGGAGGGAGGGAAAAGAGAGGAGAAGAGGCAACAAAAAGCACCCCCTGAATTAAAAAATTTTGTGGAAAACATTGAAGTAGGGTGAAAGTTGTAAGGACAACCCTTTAAAATCTATGGGGACGGCAGTTGTCCTTTTTAGATGGTTTTTAAAACCGCAAACCGTCTGAACAACCGACAAAAGAACAATGTTTTGGGGACGGACCCTTGGAATAATGGGTAAAAAGCACTGCAGAGGCTCTTATTCCTGTAAAAAAACAAAACAAACCAGCAGCTGTGAACTGTCCTTCAGAAACTCCCTTTGGGTTTTTTTGATTTGAACTGATGGATTTTTTAACCCATGGGCAGGGGTTCCAACCTTTTGGGCTGCGGACATCTGGGGGTCTGTCCCCAGGCTCCAGGGGGGCCACAGAGGACTTTTGAACTGCCTTAGCGGAAGCTCTCCCGCCCTCTGTCCCCGGTTTGGGTGCAAAAAATCATGTCTGCCCCCCGAGCTGCCGAATCATGTCTCTCCCCGTGCTAGCAATGTTGCCCCCACCCCCAAACTGCCCCCGGGATCAAAAAATTGTTGTCCCTGTGCAGTTCCAAAATTATGTCTTTCCGTTGCTGCCCCACCGGGGTTTTTACCTTTCTTTCTGTCCCTTGCTGTTCTGAAGCTATGGTAGGAGTTAGGGATTTGTTCATTTTGGGTTTGGGGTTTGGTTAGGACCTTTTTGGGTTGGAGTTCACTTTTTTTGCCATTGGCGATAACGTAGGTTTTAAAAAAAAAAAAAAAAGCTTGTTTCTGTCATGCGTAAAAAACAAAATACAGGTAAGACTGAAACATTGAAGATGAGTTTGTTTTTGCCCTCATTGAGCCACGTTTTTAACATATTGTGCCGTGATAAACAGGCAAGCTGTCACACTGACCCCGGGACCAACTATATTTTTAAAAAAACTGTAATTTAGATCATTTAAAATTCGTATTGTTTTTAGTGTATAGAAATTTGACTAGTACGCACTTTTCATTGGATTTAAAACGCCGATTGTTGGGTTACCAAAAATAGGACAGGGCGGGGGGGCCTTTGGGAGGAAAAAGCTTGGAACCTCTGCCATAGGGAATACAATATTATTTTAAGATCTGATTTCATCCCCATTTCGCGTAACTCACTGGCTTATATCTTATTTAAAAACACACCCTTGCAGAGAACGACAATGATTGTAGATTGTAAACCTTCGCGTGCAGGGTTTTTTTTCCTCTGTGCCCTTGATTGTCACATATGGTCACCATTGTACTTTTTTGGGGCCCTTTTTGTTATGTTTGTAACCCCCCTTGAATGACAGCGCCCCGAATCAAAGGGGCTCCCAAAATAAATAAATAAATTTTACTAGTTCCCAGGTAACAGATCTGCATAGTGCAGGGTTGGAGAAATTAGGGGGAGATTTCAGTTTTTGAAGCCTAAAGAACCATGAAAGTAGTGTTGATAAAAGTACAAGGAGGTCCCCAAAAGATTTTGGTGGCCAGGCATACGTAGTATAGGTTCTGCCACTAGGTAAATGTCGGCCAAACCAGATAATGTTGTTGGAGGAAGTTTGATTTTTGGACCCAAAGATTTTTTTTCTACTTTTAACAATTAGTTCAGCCATGCCCCCAAATTTTTGTGCAGCAAGTATGTAAAATGTAAATCTGTGTTTCTTTTGTTTCTTTGATAAGGGGATTGTGCAACCAGAATCCATAAAACAAGAACGCCACAGATTCTTTTTGGGGGTTTTAAAACTTTTTGCACCACAATTGAGGGCAAAAACATCCTGATTGTGGCAAACGGTATTAGGCCTTTCTGCATACGGGGGTGGAACTGGTTTTTTATTAAATGTGCATTTTTTTTTTTTTACAGGCACTGGATAGGGGGTGAGAATTTTCATTAGGAGCTGCCCCGTTAATTATCTCCATGTAGCACTGGGGCTTTATTGCCCAAACGGGGAATAGTTCATTGTTCAGTCATTGACTGAAAGTATGGCTTTATTCTTTGGTTTGTAGGAAACGGTGACTTTTTTGTCCATCATGAAAAAGCCCCTGCTAAATGTGCTTAGTTTTAGCATTTTTGATGAAAAAAAACTCAATTCGTCCATCCTCAGTATTTCCCAATCTTGCCCCGGGTGAGTTTATGTTTCTTTATTGGGTTTAAAAGAGACCTTACAGAAAAAAAATTTTTCAAAACAGGTTCAGTTTAGAAATTTTTTTGCCCTGGTCAAACAAGAAAATGAGCCCCAAAATCATATCCAAGAGTCTTTTCAAAATAGATGTTTTGAGTGCACCAGCATTGATGCAAGGTTAAAGGGGGTGGGGCAGTGGGCTGACCCTCCTGCATCAAAATTGGTTTGCATGGCTGTATCCCAGAAGGGGCCTTTCTAAAGATGATTATAAAAAAACCTGCAAACAGTTTGTAAAGAAAGGACAAAACACGTGGATTACTGGAACCATGTCCCGTGGTCTGGGAAAAGACAAGATAAATTATTTGGTTCAGTGATGTCAAGTGTGTGTGGGGAGCAAAGGTGAGGGAAAAACAGCGACAAGTGTGTCTTGCCCTTAGTCAAGCATGGTGGTGGAAGGGTTATGGTTTGGGGGGCACAAGTGCTGCTGGTGTGGGGGGCCCTGTTCATGGAGTTTAACCCTGAATGGAAAAAATGTACTGTGACATATGGCGTCCCACATACAAAACTTTTGTGAGACAGATGCGCAGTCCCCTGTGGAGTCCCAAGTAAACACAAAAGATAAAGCATATAAAATTTTTTTTTTTTTTTCTGTAGATCTGTAGATCAGAGGGGTTTTAATAAACGCAGGGTATATCACTATTTTAAAAAAAAAAAAGGGGGGAGAGAGAGAGGGGAAGGGAAAAAAAAAACCCCCATCTGTAAATCCCATTTTAGTTACAAAGTATTAGGAGCGACAAATTTAGATTCCAAAATATCGGTTTTAACTTTGCTTTTCACTTCCAATGATTCCCTTTGGCTGTTTAAAACCCGCAAAAACTGAAGTGCCATTTTTATTTGGCATTTGTGTGTGGGACAAGCCTTAGTCTTGGAAAAGAGAACCTCCCTTCCCCCAACTCCCCGAATGAATCATCACATGAACAGTTGGGGGGTTGCAGAAAAGAAAATACTCCGAGCTGGGAGGGGGAAAAACGACCCCCCAATTTTACAACCTTTTTCAAAAAGCCAAAAGGTGCCAAATCTGTACGAGACAAACCCCTTTAAGGCAGTGCTGGAAAATAATGGTGCCCCAAAAATATTGACATTTTCCTTTTGGGGTGCTGCTTTTTGTGCCATGGTTTGGAATTGATGGCTGTTTGGAGCTATTTTGAGGCTACCCAAATTTCACTATAAACAAGCCCTAAACGGACTACCATTATTTCTCAGGATAAGTTTTGTTTTTCAGCACAAAAAATGTTGGGGGAAAACCTTCCTCGGCTTAACTCGGGAATCGTTGGTCCGACGTGGCTGCGATCTTTAGCGTATGCAATCCCCCTTTAGAGCGCATACAACGAAAACTAATTGCAGAGCAGAGAGCGGCCTTCCCGAGTATGACGCCTGTGACCTAAACCCCGCCTGTGTCAGAAGCAGAGTGAACCCGAGCGCGGGGGGAAAAGTGGTACTTGTATTTTGTATCTTGCCTATACCTGACTATCCCTCCCTTACCTCCCTATGGGCCCAAAAAGCTATACCTGCCATGGGGGACTTAAAACTCCCTATACCTCCCTATGGGGACTTAACTGCCTTTACCTCCCTATGGGGACATTAAAAAAACCTCTTCAAAACCTCCCTTTTATTTGGGGGGGGACATTAAACTGCCCTTATAAACCTGCCCCTATGGGGCTTTAAAAACTGCCTTGCCTGCTTATGTAATTTTTATTGGTTACATTTTTATTTTTGAAATTTACCATACCGCTGATTTTCCACCCTAGGCTTTTACTCGGTCAAAAAATTTCCCAGTTTTTTTGTGGCAAATTTTAGGTGGCCCTCAACTTATCATTGTATCAAAAATCAATCTTATTTTTGCCCCATAAAAGGGGTATAAACCAATTTTTAAAAAAAATGGGGGGTGTACTCGTTTTGTAAAATACTGTATTACATATGTTTAGAACAGCGAAAACAGCATTAAAAACATATGTAGAACATAACCTGTAAATTATTTTCTAAGATATATTAAATGTTTAAGCGGGGAAGAGTAACAAAAAAACAACCCCATATATTTTTTTTTGTATTATTTTTTATATTTTGTGGTTTGTATAGTAGGTCTGTTTTGTATCTACACGCAGTTTAATGTTGTGTATATATTATGAAAATTTTTAATATTTTATTTCCAAATATACTAAAACCCCCCACAGAAACAACACCACAGATAAGTTTTTTAATAACCACACCAACGTGTGTTAAAAACACATCATTACTACACAAAAACGTCACACACACAAACACCAACAAACAAAACACAATACTTTTTACACATCTTTACATGCAGTGACTCAAAAAATTAAAATATCATTGAAAATTAAAGGGACCCCTCCAGGACTTTTTTTATTTGTTAGGGGCTAAAAAAGTATTATTTTTAAACTTGTCATTATGTGAAGGGTTTAAACAATATCGGCTTTCTCTATTTATTTTTTAAAAAAATTAGTCTTTTTTCAAATAATTTTCCAGTGATTTTTCTTTTTTTTGAGTTACTCTAGTACATAATACACACCTCAATAAACAGAAATACAAAACAATACTAACAAACCCCCCCCCCCCAAAAAAAAAAAACAGTAAGGGTACCTGATCACCCAACACGGCATCACCCCTTACATGGGTCAGGGAAGCATCTCATAGACAAGGGACACAAACACTACAATCCACACAAAACAACATACATATAGATCCCCCACAATACATAACATAAAAAAGCTGTATTACTATGCAGTTATTTTTGCCCCGGGGCCCCACTTGAGAAAAAATCTGCTCTATGACTTGTCGCCATATAACGTACATTTTATGGACTTCCAGGTCCAAAATAAGGTCCCAACTTAAGTGTAATTAACAGCTAAAGCAGGAAACCCCAGCCTGGCATAAACAAAAGTATAAGCGTATAAAGAAGATTTTGGGGGCCTCAGCAAGGGGGGAAAGAAAATAAACAGACCTGAGCGCACCCCCTAGCTCGTGGACTTTTTTGTCTGCCCATAATTACCCGGCATCTCGTCACGGGATTTGTCAGCAGTGAAAAACAGAAAGAATCAGCAGAACTAATGATATCAATATGCTTAGGGGGCAGAAGGGAGAACGCTCGGGGGGCCCGGGGCAAAGATACAGGACCCCAGCGGACAGGTTTCCACAGCCCTAAACAGGGCTTTGTGTGTCTCATCACTGGCTTTGAGAACAAAAATTCAGATTTTTTTATTTTTTTTTGGGGTGAATGACTCGAGTTTTTTTGTTTTGCTTGTGGTTTTTAGCATGGAAATCTGAAGTGGTTTAAGTATTTATGGGAAAAGGTAGTAACACAAATGACAAAATGACCGCAGCAGGGTTTTTTTAATCTGCAGCTGTATTTTACCCGAAAATGGTTGCGGATTTTTACCAATTTTCTCCAGCGACATCAATGGGGAGGTAAAAAAAAACCCAAATAAATTTCCCAAAACAACCTTAATTGCTTTTTATTTTGCACGGGATTCCCCACAGATCTGAGCAGAATCTGCAAGTATTTAAAAGGGGAATAGTCGTAATTTTTTTTTTTTTTTACTATTAAATAACCCCCCTGTCCTAGTTTTTCTCTCAGTCGTTTTTTTTCCTGTTTGTAGATTCTCTATTGGGCCGTTATTTTGGATTGGGGGGAAGACATTTTGCTTGCTCTTTTCAGCAGTCAGAGAGATACTTTACAGCAGCTTCATGCACAAGGACTTAGACAGTTCTGCCCCATAGACTGGTATAGGAGAGTTTTCACTGTGAAGGGAGGGGAGAGGGGGGCGTGACATCTCCTTTTGTGACTGGTGGATTCTGTGTTACGTACCAATGTGTTTTTCTTTCATTTAGCCCCCTTTTACAAAAAGCACACTGCTGAAAAGCTTCTAACAAACGGGGAAGTGTCAGACTATTATTAGGCTTGTGGCCAAAGGGGAAACTGCGGACTTAAGAATTTAAAAAAAAAAATTTGAAAGTGATAGGGAAAATAAAAAAAAAAAAAAAAAATTTCCCTAAAAATGTGTTTAACATAAAATTGAGTTAAACAAAAGTCTTTTTTTTGATGATCATTCCCTTTAAATTTTAAAGGGGTTATACCCATCAAAATGGGTTTTTTGTTAAAACAATTTTTTGAAAAATTTTTTTTCAAATTTTTAGCAGTATTTTTTTTGAAAATTATGCAATTACAAATGAAACAATCTTGTCCTTTTTAGCTGTGATTACAAAAGATATAAAACAATGTATGGCAGGGCAGCTAATCTCTTATTATATATTTGGTGTTTAAAAAGGGTTTTGCCACGATCTAATTTGCGGGGTTTCCTCCAAAATGGGTATTTAATCATTTCAAATTGGTCATTAAAAAAAAATGATGTGACAGCTACGCCTCCCTTACGGCCTTGGGTTTTCCGACTTTTAATTAGATATGACCGGAGCTGACAGGAGTTGATCTGGCCGCGTTTGGGTTTTTCACTTCTTATCTGATGGGGGAAAACATAAATGGCTTTGAGGGGCCCGGGGAGAAAGTTTCTTTGTCTTTTGTATAAGCCCCTGGTTGTAATGTAAAAATTTTATTAAACATGCAACATCCCTCGCTTTTTAAGGGGAGGGGGAGAAAATTCTTTGTCGCTCTTGACGCTCCCTGCTCGCCCCTCCCCTACCCTTGCAGCTGAAATGAAAGAAGGTTGCCCGCTGAGCTTTTCTTCTCTCCTAAGCCAGAAGAAAGGGGAAATAAAAAAGGGATTAGCTTTGGGACAATACAGTTTCATCTGTGGTTAGCAAAACAAAGTTTGTAAATACAGAGATGATATCAAGAATGGCAATGGGGGGGTGGGTGAGACATCACAGAGGGGGTATTGTTTTTTTAAAACAGAAACACAACGCCCCTTTTCAAGCTCAAGAGGGGAGTATCAGCTGTTAGGTGAAAAAATCATTTTGGCAAAACCCTTTATTCAAGTAACCTCATTAAAATAGAAGGAAAAAAATGATTGCTCTATTGTTCTTGGGAGGATAGATAAAATTAGGGCAATGAAAGAAAAATACATGAAAGGATAAGTGAGGGGTTTCTTCCATTACAGGTTATTTCTGATAAATTTTCATTCTTAGGCTCAATTCGACCTAAAGCAATCCCCACTGCTGTGTTTTAAAGCTCCAGAGAGAAAGGCAAGAGAGAAAGGTCCCAGGGGCACTTTATAAAAAATTATACAAAAAATAAAAAAAAGAATTAAAAAAAAAATATTCATATAATAGTCAATATTGCGGTCAATATGTGGAAAACATGTTTGATTGTAGTGTGCCTTAATTAAATTAAAATTTTTTGTTTTTTTTCCCAATTAAAAAACCATATGGGGAAAATCTGCACATCACACCAAATTTGCGTGCAGATTTCAGTAAAATTTTATAAACTGCAGAGTAAAATTAAGCAGCAAAGCTGTCCCCTGTGCATTTACCCAAAAAGTGGGGATGGTCCCCAAAAATTTATCCAGTTATAAAGCAATACTTGCCCTTTGAACATGTAGCAACACCCGCAAAAACTAAAAAAAAAAAAAAAAAAAAAAAAAAAAAAAAAATAATCCAAAAAATGGGGACAATAAAAGATAGAATCCTTTTTAAAAAAACTCCCCTTTTCTTTTTTTCAAGGAAATATTATATAAAATGTTGCACAGAAATAAGAACCACGGTGCCTCGTTTTGGGCTTTCCGCTACTAATGGTATATACAGGGGGGTTTTGTAGCATTTAATTTTAACCCAACCATCCAAGCATGTACATTCCTTCCCATACTCCGTCCCAGTCCCCGGGGTCTCACAAATTCACGAAGCCCTTTAAAAATATCAATTGGTTTTGAAAAATGTGGTGAAAAGCAGTAAACAGGAGGAAATTTATGCAAAGCAGAGAGACATACAAACACATCAGATTTGTTCTTCGGCTTTGAGCCGGATCCCCGAGCTGCAAAAAACCGTGCAACCACTGAGTCACTTTCTATTATGGTGTTTGAAAATCTAGAAGTCCCCCTAATCACTGATTAAAGGCGATTTTCCCTAAGAGTTGGGAAAACTAAGTTCAATAGCTGTACTGGCACACCCCGCTTTCCTGAAACAGAAAAAAAGAGCTAACAAACCATGAATAAAACTTGACAAGTGAGCGGAGGGCAGCGGGAGGTTTCTTTTTTTTTTCGGGTTCTCTTTTGTGGGGAGGGCACCATAAACTAGGTTGCAGGTTTGGTGGATGAGGGTGCTGATGTTTCGGGAAATTGAGTGCATCCCGGAAAAAAAAAGGGAGCTAGATGCAGTTTAAGGTCTTGACAGGGTTTACTCATGGAAAGTGAACTTTGTAGAATCAAAACACCCGTACTGCTCATTTTTCCTTGTCTTTAGATCGTAGACTTCACTTTCCGGGACATACCCCACTTTAAAATCATGGCCTTTCGTTGCTTTCTAAAGCCCTTTCAGTTGTGCTGGGCTTTGTATTCTCTGTACCTGTCCTTGCTGACCTAGTGACTGGCCATATCCTCTGTGGGGTCGGCTGGGTCCTGGGACCGAACAGTGGGGTTTTATTTTGAGGCCCATCCTACAGCTAAAGTGCATGATTGCCAGACTCCCGCACTTCCCCCTTTTTCCTGCTTTCTTTTCTCCGAATCTCCCCTCTGATAAACGCTCCAGGCCTACCAGCCCAGAAGCCTTGGGGTTTTCCAAACTCCCTGTGGGCAGTCTGACTGGTCTTGCGATTCCCTACCTCAATGCTGGTGTACCTCTTGCCTCTCCTTTGGTGGCTATAAGTTCTCCCTTTCTTACTCTGGTTTTATTGCTGTATTGGGGTAGTAATTTCAAATTTGGTGTATGGGGGGACCCGCCTCTGGTCCCCACCCTTGGCCAGATAACCTCTTTATACTGGACCCCCCCAGCAATTGGACCTACAAACTAATTGATTAAAGGGATGACGCCCCATCAGTTCGATGTTTTTTTGTATTTCAGTTTTTCAGTTCCTAAAATCCAGGGGCGTTTTTTCCCCCTTCCCAGCGGGTGTTTTTTAAAATAAAGGGGGGATGACATCTTCCCCCCCCTTCACTTTTTTGTACTTGCCCCCGGGGGGTCAGTGTGTTTTTTTGGTTTCGGGGGGGGGGGGCTTTTAGCACATCCCCCCCCCTCTGTCTTTAACTGTGTCGTTTCTCCCCCTTTGGCAGTTTTAAATTTTGTAAGAGCTTTTTTGTTTACATCCCCACAGGCCTAAATTCAGTTAGACGCCCATATAAAACTCAGGGGCATGATCTTTCTTCTCTAAAATCTGGGGTTTCCAAACAGTTGAACCCAGTTTTATAAACTCACCCGGAAAAACAGCACGATTTGTCTCCCCTTTGGGTTCCCACGCCGAGACTTGGGGCCAGAGCAAAATTTCTGCTTTTTTTGATTGAAGAGCAGCTGCGGGGTTTCTTGGACCCTGCTGGCTGTGCCGGGGAAAAGTTCCCGGCCCCCTTATTTTTGGGTGAAAAAGGCAAGGAATGCTTTGCTTTTTTGAATTGCCCGGGGGCCAGACAGAATGAAAAATTGTAAAACCCGGGTCAGCCCAATAAAATGAAAAGGGTGGAACCCGATGGGCCCACGGGGGAACCCAGTGTTTACACAACACAAGAAAAAGGGAGCGGGAAATACAAGACAGCTTTGCAAATTACACCCTTTTTGGGGGCCAAAAGTTGCGGGGTTTTTTCATGCCCCCTTATTCGGGAAGCCCTTTTAATGTAATGATACAACCCCCCTTTAAAAATCCCTGTGGCCAGTTCCCTTTTTGTTAGCTGCAGTACGCTACTCTCTTTACACCAAATCTTGGCTCCTTCCGATTGACTGGGGGTAAATTTTTGGGTTTAGTGGAAAATTAAGGTGAAATAAATTTTTTCTTTAAAAATAACACATGCAAAAAAATTTTTCTACATACAAAACCCACGGGTTGGTATGGTTGCACTACTTACACTCTAAGCGAGATTTTTTTTTTTGGACTCTATGGTTATGAGGATTTCAGGGACACCGATGGGCCGCAAAAACTAGGGCCCCGTTTTTTCAGGGGGAATATGTTAGTTCTATATTAAAAGAAAAAAAAATTAATTAAAAAAGTAAAAAGACTTCAAGAAATAAAAAAAATGTAAGCCCAAATAAAAAAAAAAACTGTGAGGACCAAAAAAATCTCGCCCAAGCCCCTTACTTCAGAATTTAATTTTTAGCCCAAAATGAATGAAAAAAAAAAAAAAGAGTGGGGGCTGCAAAAACCCTTGGGAGGTTAAGGAAACTTTGTTTGGGAGGAGGAAAATTTTTCACTCATTTTACCTTTGAAGAATTATGAGGGGTGGTAGTAGGGGATGTTTTTGGTATCCGTTTACCAAAAGGGGTGAAAATTGACATATTTGTCATCTTTTCATTCCACTTGGGTGACATGGGCCTATGTAAAAGGAGTAAATTTTCTTTTTAACCCGGGAATGTTATTTGGGGGCAGGGGTGAAAAATTGTTTTACCGGGGGCCACATCAGCCTCAAAGGCGTACCTTAAACCCCCCTTTCCGCCCCGGAGCCAGTTTTTGGCCCCTTGACAGAGCCCTATTTTTGAAAAAAATCCCGTCATGTGTCACTTTATGTGAGAATAAAATTTTTGACACTTTAAACCTATCCATGTGATTCAGAAAATTGTTTTTCGTGAACATTGTGTTTTTTAAAATTTGTAAGAAATTTTTTTGGTCCCCAAAAAAAGATTGTTTATTTGTGAAAAAATATCAAAATTTTTGGGGAAAAAAATTTGAAAAATTTTTCCAATTTCAAAAATTCAAAAAAAATTTTTGATGTAAGACAGATAGTTTTTTCCACCCCAAAATAGTTTATAACTAGCAAACTACCTTTGTCTGCTTTAGTTTGGCATAATTTTTTTTAAAAAGTTTTTTTTTTTTTTAAAAATTAGGGGGGTTATAAATTTTGTAGTAATTTTCAAATTTTTAAAAAAAATTTGCAATTTTTAAAATATTTTTAGGGACCAGTCCAGGGTTTAACGTGGGGCTTGATTGACCTTTTATGTTAGATCCCCATAAATGACCTTATCTAAAACTACACCCCTTAAAAGTATTTAAAAAAGCATTTAGAAAGTTTTATTAAAAAAAATTTGGTGTTTCACGGGAAAATTTAAAACAAAGTGGGAAAATGGGAAAATTTTAAAATTTCACTTTTTTTTTCAATTTTCAATTTTTATGCATTATTTGGGCAAGAATACGGTAAAAGTGTTTAGGGAAATGCAAATTAAAATTT
>JAODAL010073059.1:0-14870 GCA_025379985.1 Phyllomedusa bahiana | reverse complement strand
CTCACCCACTATTAAAAATTGTGGGGGGAAAAATGCATTAAAAAGCCACATTTTTTTTCCCAAAAGGGCCCATAATTATAGCGGGATCTAAAGGGGCAACTGACTTAAAACCATTGAAAATGCGAAAATTTTCTAAGATAAAGGGGAGTAAATTGGAATAGGGTGTTGTCATAAAACCTTGCTTTTTTTTTTACAGTCCCCTCACGAAAAAACCCAGGCAAAATGAACTTTTGGGAAAAGAGAATAAAATTGCGTAAAAAAATGTTTTTTAAAAAAAAGTTTTCAAGGGGCCTTTCTTTTGGAGGAAGGTAAATTTGAGTGGAACTAATGGTGCCTGGGGCAAATTGGGGCCCAACATCATGAGTCCATGCCTGTTTCTTTTTGATAAAAGTAAAACGCCCAACATTATCTGGGGGAAACCCGGTTTTTGGTCTGTAATTCCCCCGCTGTGCTGAAGGTCCGGGCTCAGCGGGGGCCCATTGTAGGGCCCTAAAACCCGGGGGGTGGGGCCCCTTTTGGGGTTTTTCGGGTTTTGGGGGGGTTTCCACACGACATTTTTCACGCCCCCTTTGTAAATGGGATTTTTTTTTTACAGGGGAAAAACCTTGGGGTTCCTGTCAAAAAATTTTCTGCCCCATTCCACCAGTTTCCGGGCCATCTCCCACCCGAAAATGTACAGTAAAAATAAACCAATGAAAAAATTTATTTTTTCAGAATTTTTCCACCTTCTTATGAAAATCCCCCAAAACCCGTCCCCAAAAAACAAAACCCCTAACCTGGAGCAAATCTACCAGAAAGTGTTTGTTATTTTAAAACCCCCTCCTAAAAAAACCAAGCCCCCAAACTAATTACTACTTAAGGTCAAATAACCCTGCCAGCCCCGGACCAAAACGGGGCCCCCCACATGTGCCATCAGCGGAAACCCAGGCTCTGTTTTCTTTATACCCCCCCCCATAAGGGCCCAGTTTAGTGGGGGGCACCGTGTAAAACAGATGTGAGGACTGTATATTCCCCCATACAGTGACCAGTTTGGGTAGATATATTTTTTTTAATGTAGACTGTGCAGAAATATAAGTGTTTAAATGCAGTTAATTTAGAAACTCCCCGGGGTCTTTTTCTGTTCAGCGTCGTTCATTTCCTTTTTTTCCCCATCTGGTTAAACCCCTTCTTGCTGTTTTGCCCCCGGGGCCAAAATATTTGTCCCTGGGATTTGGACAAAAAATATTTAGAATCCTCACTTTTCCAGAAACCCTTAATTATGGTATAAAGTCCCCTCGTTAGGTTTTAGGGGAAATAAAAGCAGTATAGGGGGCCACAGGCGGTATAGGGGGCCAAAAGGGCAGGTTTAGGGGGCCCCACAGGCAGTATTGGGGGGGAAAAAGGCAGTATAAAAGGGGGGAAAAGGCTTTATATAGGGGGGAAAGGCAGTATTTAGGGGGGCACGGCAGGTTTTAAAAGGGGAAAGGAAAGTATTTTAGGGGCCACGGGGCGGGTTTATAGGGGGCCCAAAAGGCAGTATTTTGGGGGGCACTGCCCCCTTTAATATGGGGCCACAGGCAGTAAGGGGGGCACTGAGGCGTTTATGGGGCCCAAAAGAGGTATATAGGGGCACTGAGGAAGTTTAGGGGGGAAAGGGGGCGTATATGGGGCCAAGGGAAGGGTTTTTATAGGGGCCAAAAGAAGGTAAAATGGGGGCCCTGGGGGCATTTATATAGGGGAAATGAGGCAGTATAGGGGGGGCACTGGGCAGTGTAGGGGGGGGCACTGGGGCGGTTTTTTGGGGGCCACAGGAGTTAGGGGGGGCCAAGGGTATAGGGGGGCCCACGGAGGAAATATAGGGGCAAGGCAGGCGTATGGGGGGCCCCCGGCAGGTTTTTTAGGGCCACAGGCGGGGATGGGGGGGGCCACGGGCAGGCATTTGGGGGCCCACAGGGGGGGATTAAGGGGCCCAGGCAGGCATTATGGGGGCCACGGGCGGGGCTTTTTAGGGGCCAAGCGGGATTTGGGGCCCGGGCATAGGGGGGGGCCAAGGCAGGAAATTATGGGGCCCATGGGGCTCCATTATGGGGGAAGGGGCAGGCATTAGGGGGGGCCAAAGGGCCCCAGTATAGGGGGCCACGGGGCAGGGTTATGGGGGCCCGGAGGGATTTGGGGGCCACAGGCTGGTTTAAATTGGGGCATGGGGCGGGTTTAAACGCTTAAAAAAAAACAACATTAAAAATTCCCCCTTAACCCCCCGGCCCGAGGACCCCTCCTCTTCTGCCCTCTTCACCCGGCGCTCCCCCGGGGGCTCCTGGGCGCAGGGGCCTAGGGACACGCTTTTGCCCCCGGGGAAAGGGGGCCGGCAGCGTCGCGATGACATCGCGCCCATCGGGGAAGCTGGGGCTGAGGAGCACGGGGCCGCGGGGGGGCCCTCAGACACTGTGAGGACTGGGGGCCCTCTCGGTTTTTGGGCCCGCGGGCCCGACACTGTCTCCCGGGGCAGGGGCACTCCCCTCTCTGTCCACAGAAGCCCCCCTTGGGCTTAAAAAAAGGGGCCGGGGGGGCCCGGGGGGCCCTGGGGGGGGGCCCCAGGGGTTTTAGGGGGCCCCCCAAAACCCCCTGGGAATCCCCCCCGGGGAAAGGGAAATCCAAAACCTCCTTAGGGCCCGGGCCCGAGCGGGGTCGAGCGATTGTCTTTTTTGGTCCCAGAAGTCTTTTTTGGGTCCGGAACACATACAAAAAACTTCGGTTTTTTTGGAGACGCAGATAGTCGTGCACCTGATTTTAAAGGGGGGTTTCCCTGTGTTTTGGGGATGTGTCCCCTGTTTGATGCGTTGGTGAGGTTTTAAAAAAAAGTTTGCCGGGAGGTCACCCTTTAGGCTTCTGCCACCTTCCCTGCTGCGCTGCTGCCGCTACGGCTACTTGGCATTTTCCTGCTGTCACGTCGCTGATGTTGTTCCACCGTGACATTTGAAGAACGTGAAGCAGACGCAACAGATGCCCTCCAGGGGGACCAAATCGAAAGGGTTTCTCCTTTTCCCTGCATTTTACTCTCTTTTTGGGTGGGGGGAAGGGGAAAGTCCCTGAGTTTTGTTTTGTACCGGGGATCCAGGAGGGTGGCCACCCAGAAATGTTGTTCATTTTGTTTGGCCCTTTTAAATGCGAGGAATGTTTTTTGGAAAAAGGGAAAGGCACCCAAAGCCCCCTCATGGGGAAGAGAGGGAAACCCTTGATTCCCAAGCCTCTGGGTCGAGGGGCACTAGCAAACTGTTTTCCCCTCTTTCTTCCCCCTTTCCGCCTAAAATTTTGGGCCCCAAACCTTTTTCCAAAAGGCAGGGGACGTGGGGTAAGTCGGGGGTTTTGGGAAAACCCCCTCCTCCTCCTCCCCCGCTCTTGGCACAGCTTCAACCGGCCCGGGACTTCCCTTTGAGGGTTTGCACCCTGAGAGCTGATTTTTGCCCCTTGCACTAGTCTGGCCCCCAAACCCCACTCCCCTAATAAAGACCGAGGGAAATTGGGGGAAACTGTCGGGCCTTGGGGAAATTTGACGGAGAAAAAAGGCTCGTGTCCACTCTGTGCCCGTCTTTTTCCTCCGTCGCTGGGGGGAAACCTGTTTTTTTGGCCCTTTAAAAGGGATCTTTCAAAAAAAAATTTCCCCACAATGCTAATGTGAAAAGGGGCATTGTCCCCCCACGGGACCTTTTGGGGGCCCTTTTTTCAAAACTGGAAAGGGAAAGGGTGCAGAGCTCTTTCACCTGCCTACACTCTCGGGGGCCCTTAACACCCAAAGGGTCTCCCAACGCTGCTTGTCGGGCCCCTGTGTCACTTCTTTAACGGGCGTAATGGCTTTTGCGCTGTTTCCACAATCAGGGGGAAAGGTGGGGGGGGAAATTTTCCAGCATGTTCCCCGTCAAAAATGAGACGGTTGAGGGGGTGGAGGCGAGCTGTTGCTGCAACACATTTCGGGGCGGGAAAAACCCGGGGTTTTGCGAACGGGGAAAGTGAAAACTTAGACTTCGACCCTTTCCCAGCAGGCAGTCCAGACCCGGGTGGGGCTTTTTAGAAATTTCTGGACGACAAGGGTTCAGGGGACACGTGCCAGGCGGGGATGTACTCCGCCTAGGGATTTTTAAGGGGCGGCCACCCGTTTTTCCCCGTTATCGCAAAACCCACCTTGCCGGCCCCAAGGGGTTCGTGGACCAAGCCAGCGCGCGGTCTCTTTGCGGGACCCGCCCACAGCCCTGCCCTGTTTTGTGGACGGTCTCCAAAGGGCAGATTAATTTCGCACGGCCTGTTTTCTTGGGGCCCTGATGCCCCAGAGGACCTTGGGGGAAAGAACCCTGAACCCTCCCCAAGGGGTTTTAAAAAAGCGTGCGCGAAGCCTGAGAGCCCCCCGTCCCCCCAGGACATCCACCCAGGGTCACCCCCGGGGAGCTGTCCAGGATTTAGCGGCCTTTGGGGCCCTGCTTTTCTAGTCCATGTTCCGGTGGGGCAGAGGACTTTTCCGGCCACAGATGCAGACAAAGCGCTTGAAATTTTAGAAAGGGCACGTGGCTGGCCAGGAAGGGACGGCTTTTTGGCAAAGAAATGCCCGCTCGGCATCTGGTTTTTTTGGCGCAGGCAAGGGCCAAAGACGTGGGGAACCCAAACTGTGTCCACCCCGAAAGGGGAAAGGCAAAACTTTTTCCCAAAGGCCCAAAAGGGCCCGGCAATGCCTCATTCAGGCTTTTGGCTTTGGGATGGTTTGGGAAAAAAGTGTTTTTCTGCTCCCAAAAAAAGGAAGACAGAAGGTGGGGTGCTAACCCGGCTGGTTTTACGGCGTGCAGGTCGTCAAACTGGTGGGAGGGAAAGGGGGAGGATGGGGTCTTGGTGGGTTTTTTTTCCGGGGGGTACCGGGCGACGGTGGGGGGCTGAAGCGGAGGGTGATCCTGATCATGACTCTAGGGGGCCCTGGGGGGGCTGAGGGGAAAGCTTGGTGGTGGGGGGAGGAGGGGGCGGGGGGAGAAAAGAAGGGGGGGGTGGGGCCGTGGGGTTTGGGGGCCCCGGGGTCGGTCTGGCCTTTTTGGGCCAAAAGGGTTTTCCTCCATTTAAACTCATGCATTCGCTGCATGTGACTGGGCATTTGGGGTGGGTTTTAAACCAAACCCAAAGGTTTTTGCCCCTACCCTTTTTTTTGGGGGGGGGGTTTTTAAAAGGCAAAAGGCGGGGATAAGACATCGCTGGGTGAATCAGGGGGGTTGCTCAAAGGAAGGCCCAGGCTTGAGAGGTCCCGGCCCTTTTTTTCGGCGATAAGCAAAGGGGGGGTTTGCGCTGACCGGGCTGGCGGGAATCATTTTTGCGAACTTCGGGCGACCCCCCTCCCCCTTTTTTGGAGGGGGGAAACCCGGGTACTAAACAAAACCCCCCATCATCTTCCCCCTTTCCCAGGGGTTTTGAAGCGCTCGCAAGAAAATTTTCCGGGTGAAAAGCCCCACATTGGATCTGAAAATGTCGTCATCATCATCATAACACAGGTGATTTCCCGTGGTCCGGGACATTCTGCATCCGGAGCTGGGGGCTACAAGCAAGAGGGACTGCAAGGCGTTCCCAAACCGCCGGGTTTTTGCCGATTGACCGGCTTCCTTCTCCCCCTCTGATGGCACAGTAACTGGGCGTAGGGGCAGAGAATACACCTTTTTTGGCCTCTTGTTTCTTTTTAACTTTCCTTTGCCCCCCAACCCGCATTTTTTTAATCAAAGAGGTTTTCGGGAAAAATGGATTAACCACAGTGGGGGGTTTAAAAACGAGTTGAATTTGGGTGCTTCAATTTTGGAACGGAGGGCGGGTGATGGAGGGACGACTTTTGTGGCCGTGACGGGGGAAAAAAAAAAAAAGGAGGAAAGAGTTTGGAAATTGCAGGTTGCATTAACCATGAAGGACAGTTTGGGGGGACGCTGTTCTTTTACTAAATTTTCCCCGGGGCCCCTAAACCCAGCGATGCGGGCCTAGGGTTCTTAAATTTGACATCCGCTGGAAAGGGCTTTGTTGTCCCCAGCCGGAAGGAGCACCTTCTCTTTTACCTCTTTCCCTTTCCCATGCCCTTTCCCCCCCCTTTTTTGGGCTCGCTTACCACCTGAATTTCGCCCATGTTCAGAAAAAAAAAAAAATTTTGAAAAGGTATGGAAAGTTTTTAAAAGTCCTCTTTTTAAAAAAGGGCAAATCACAGTATTCTAAAATTTCCCTAAAATTTCAAAAAAAAAATTTTGCAAATTTTCAAAAAAACGGGCCAAAGAAAGATCTATAAACAAAGCGGGGCCTGTGCCAAAGTGAAAAAACACGTATCTGAAAATGAAATTCGGAAAAAAAAAAGGTTTTTTTTGGCACCCTATCAATCACCTGTGGTGACTAAAAAATTGTTTGTTTTAAAAATTTTTAAGGGGCAAAAAAAGATCTATCAACAAAGCTGGCCTGCCCCCAAAGTGAAAAAAAAAACGTTATGAAACGTATTCGGATAATAAACGGTTTTTTTGGGCACCTTAAATTCACCTGTGGGAAAATAAAAAATTTTGCTGTATTCAAATTTAACCCCAAAAAGTAGATTATCAAAAAAACCTGGCCTGCGCCAAATTTGAAAAAACACGAAAACTGAAAATTTCGGAAAATAAAAAGGTTTTTTTTTGGCCCCTTAAAAATTCACCTGTGGTAACTTACAATTGCTGGATTCAAATTTAACTGAAAGGGTGGCTCTTCAACAAATCGGACGGGGAAAAAAAGTGCAAAAAAACACGTATCGGGTAATGAAATTCGGATAAAAAAAAAAGGTTTTTTTGGGGAACCTATCTTTTCACCTGTGGAAACCCTACACAATTGCTGGATTAAAATTTTAAAATCCCAAGGGTGGCTCATCAACAAATTGGACTGGGCAAAAGTGGCAAAAAAAAACGTATCTGTAATGTTTTTCGGATAAAAAAGGGGTTTTTTTGGCACCTTTCAATTCACCTGTGGTGACTAAAAAAATTGCTGCATTCACATTTAAGTGAAAGGGGGCCTCAATGAAAAAAGCTGTATCCCAAAGTAAAAAAAACCTATCTGTAAGGAAATTGGGATAATAAAAGGTTTTTTTTTTGGCACCTTAAATTACCTGTGGTAATTCAAAATCGCTGGATTTAAAAATTTAACTCCCAAGGTGGCTCTATCAAAAAAATTGGACTGGGAAAAAAGTGAAAAAAAAAACACGATCAAAAAATGAAACCCGGAAAAAAAAGGTTTTTTTTTGGCCCCTATCAATTCCCCTGTGGTAACTACAAAATTTGCTGGATTAAAATTTAACTAAAAGGTGGCTCAAATCAACAAATCTGGACTGGGCAAAATTAAAAAAAAACCCACTATCTGAAATGTTTTCGGAAAATTTAAAAGGTATTTTTGGCACCTTTCAATTCCCTGTGGTAAATACAAAATTGCGGGCATTCACATTTAAGTCAAGGTCCCCTTAAAATAAACAAAGCTGATGGCCCAAATTTAAAAAAAACACTATCTGTAAGGTATTCGGAAATAAAAGGTTTTTTTTGGCAACTATAAATTTTTCCACCTGGGGAAACTTCAAAAAATTGCGGGATTCAATTTAACTGCAAGGTGGATCTATCAAAAACCCTTGGCCCTGGGCCAAAAGTCAAAAACCCCCGTATCGTAATGTTTTGGGGGATAATAAAAGGTATTTTTGGCCCCTTTTCCCAATTCCCCCCAAGGGGTTAACTCAAAATTTGGCTGAAACACTTTTAAAGTGCAAGGTGCCTCAATAAACCCAAAGCTGTAGTGCCCCAAAAGGTAAAAAAAACCGGGTACCCTGTAAGTATTGGGATAAAAAAAAGGTTTTTTTTTGGCCCCTATAAATTTCCCCGGGTAACTACAAAATTTGGGCTGATTAAAATTTTAACCCTGAAAAGGTGGCTCTATCAAAAAAATCTGGAGGGGAAAAAAGTGCAAAAAACACGTATCTGTAATTATTGGATAAAAAAAGGTTTTTTTTTGGGCACCAAATAAATTCACCCTGGGGTAACTAAACAATTGTGGATTCAAATTTAACTGCAAGGGGCTTATCAAAAAAAATTCGGGAAACTGGGCAAAAAGTGCAAAAAAAAAACCGTATCTGTAATGTATTTGGATAAAAAAAGGTTTTTTTTGCCACCTTTAATTCACCTGTGGGACTAAAAAAAATTGCTGAAATTCACATTTAAGTGAAAAGGTCCCCTCAATAAACCCAAAGCTTTTAGTGCACCAAATTTAAAAAAAACCGTACTGAAAAGTTTTTCCCCATAAAAACAAGGTTTTTTTTTTGAAACCTATCAACCTGTGCTGACTACAAATTCCCTGGATTTTTAATTTTAAAAACCGGGGGGAAAAAAAGGTTTGGAAAAAATTAAAAATGCCCCTACTAAATTTAATTAAAAAGGGGGAGTTTTGCCCCCTAACAAAGAGCCCTTTGCAGTTACTAGAAAATGTAAAATCCTAATAAAAGTTCAGGCTGCCCAAAAACCGGGAAAATTATTTCAATAGAAAACTTTTTAATAAAAAGCTTTTTGCAGTGCAATGTCTACACAAGTCTTGGTGAATTTTATCCGGTATTTTTTAAGAGCTTGCCCGGGTTTTCCCCCCCGGGGGGGCCCCTCCCCCCCGCCCCCTCGTGATTTTTACAGGGGGTTAGTGCCCCTTTTTTAAAATTTTCTACCTAACAAACATAAAATCTTCCAATTTTCTAAATCTGCTTAATTTTAAAGGATCAAAAAGCTAACAGTAGAGCTTTTTTCTGTGAAGAAATGTTTTAAATTCGCTGAGTTTTTTGGGGAACACAAGCAAAAGGCACGCCTTCTGCTCGGAGACCTGAAGACACTGTTTATGAACGGGAAAGGGGCGGGTTTTTTTTTATTTTAAACGGGGGTCATGTGTTTTTTTTTTTCCGGGCCAAACGAAAAACCATACAAAAACCCAGTCTTTAGTCGCGCACCCCCAATCTCCCCCCCCTGCTCTTTTTCCTGTAAGTTTTATTTGCTGGCCCCCAAAAATGACAGTAAGCCCAAAAATTTGGCGCGATTTTTAAGTAGATAAAAACCCACAGTTTTTAACCTAAATTATCGACATGAATCAAAAAATTTTTCGATAAAACAAAAAAAACCTGTGCCAATTTAAAATTTTGGGGTCGAAAATAATCGCCTCACACATACTCAAACCTTTTAGTTACGCCCCAAGCGGGTATATTGTTTTTTGGGCCCTTAAAGTAGGGGGGCCAAAAAACACAATTTTGGGGAAGTTGCGGGAAAAGGGAAAGGTAAAATTTAACAGCACAGGGGCCCAAAGTCTCAAAAAGGGGAAAAACAGAGAACCCCTCGAGATTTTGCTACGGGCTGGGGGCCTAAAATTCCCAGGAAAAATTTTGGGTGCCCCCCCTTTGAACTTCCCCCAGAAACCCTTGAAGATAAGCTGAAAGAATGAATGATTTTTCCTGGGGATTGGCGAGCCCTAAAAAGTTCGATTTTGGGGCCAAACCCCCTTTATTTTGAGAAATTCAAAGCTGAAACACCGAAAAACCCCCGACCCCTTTAAAAGTAAAGGTTTAAGTTATTTTTCCAAGGTTAATTTTTATACTAACACAGGTGAGGAGAATCCGCAATTCCCTTCCATAAGAAAAAATTTGGATTGGGGGAAACCCCCAGTAAAGGACAATTTGGCTTTATAAATCACAGAAAAAAATTATAGGCTAAAAAAATTTCCATTCCTTTAAAAGGGGCTAATTTAAAAAAGGGAAGAGGACAAGCCCGCCAAAACGATGGGGCAGGGGTTAGCAGCTGCAAAAGGGGTCACTTTGCCATGAAAAGAAAATCCGGTTTTTGGGAAAAATGACACATGGAAACCGGCAGAAACCCCCTTTATTCCCTTTTTTTCACCAGGGCCCCAAAAGAACATGTCTTATATTGGTTGGGGCAAAAACATCCCAAAGGGGGAACATGGGGGTTCGGTGGTGGGCCGTAGTTATGGGGGGGTTCGTGGTAGCCAGGGCTGCCTTCAGTCTTCTATTAAAACCTTTCAGGGGCCCCCTCACTAAATCAAAGGGGCCCCACCATTTTCGTTCATTTTTAAAAATATCACTTGGCACCTTTTTGATTAGGGTCCCTGACGGGGAAAACTGCCCTATTGACACCCCTGGCACCCCTTTTACTTTAGCCTACCCCAAAACCCCGCAAAAAAATTACCTTTCGGGAAACTCAAAATAAAATTTGTGATGCTGCAACCTGACGGTCGGGCCAAACCGGGTGTGAAGCCTGAAGTGTGAGTAAGACTTCGAGCCTTCCTCAGGGACAGTCAAGACCCGGGTACGCTTGAAATTTTGCCAATTGGGGGCGTTTGCCCCCCTTAAAATGCAAAAAGCCCCTTTCGTACCCTCAATCCTTTTGCTTAAGCAACAATGGAATTTTTTGCAAAAAGGGTATTGTGACATTATGCCCTAAACGCGAAGGGGTGGGGCTCAGGTTTTCCCTTTTCCTGAATGCGGACGAAGTGACTTCTCTTTTGGTTCTGGCGACGCTTAAGTTCCACCTTGGGGCCCTTTCCCTTGGTTCCTTTTTTTCCCCTCATTTTCCTTGGCCCCCTGGAGGGGAAACAACTCTGCTCTTGGATTGGGGAAAAGTGCTCCACCGGACGTTTTATTCTTTTGGGAAGGATTTTACCCTGATCTGCTTTTTACAATTATACCCCCGCATCAGTGTAACTTGTAGATCCCCGCCAGTCTTGCCATGATGCCTTTTTGTGGGATGACTTTTTGTTTGGGGCCCTTACCCTTAAAGACACAAGTCGACCTCTTGAGATGTTTCATGTATGTTGACAAAGGCACAACTCCATGTTTACGGAGGGTCTAGAGAACATATACCGGGTTCCATGCCTTTTGCATTCGTCATTTTCGCACCTTAAAGATGGCGAGTCCAGTGGAAAGAGAGAGACCAGCTTCCTCCTCTGAGGGCATCAGCGATGGGCGTCACAGCAGACAAAATCATCCTCTTTGCCCTCTTGATCTTTTGAAATGCTTTATGACCCCAACCGCATTGTGTGATCAAAGAGCTCTTCAGAATATGGATTATCTAGTGCAGTCTTTTTATTGGGTGCCCATTTGGCCCTTTTTGGGTTTCCCGTTGGACTGATGATGATGACGATATTTGTGGCCGTGACTGAGAGGAAAAGAAGTTAAAACTGTTGGATGCAGGGTGTGTTAACAACTGAAGAACAGATTGGCGCTGCTCTTCAGAAATGAGACACACAGGGAACCGACCGAGTGATGACAGGCCTGACGGTCCTACGACTGATGATGTGCTTGCTTGTGTGTTGTCTGGAACAATGGAAGGAATGCCTTGTCTCGTACCTCTAGCTCCAGGTCCAACACCCCTCCTTGCTCGTTTGCCACCTCTAGTTCGCTCCATGTTCAAAAATATAAATATTAAAAAGGTCAAGTTTTGTTCACAGTCTCTTATTGAAGAACTGTACTCCAAAGACAGCAAATCACAAGTGTTCTTAAATCCCTATAATTTTCAACTGGCAACTAGGATTAGAAATAGAATTTTTTCTATGGAATATCTATGAAATGGGGTTTTATGGAAGAACCCTGACAGCAAATCAACAGTGTTCTTAAATGCCTATACTGTGCAACTGACAAACAGGAGCAGAAATAGAATTTTTTCTACGGAATATCTGTTAACACTGTCTTATGGAAGAACACTGGCAGCAACAGTACGACACAGAAGTCTTCTTGAATCAAAAAATTTAACTATAAGCACATAGTATTAAAAAAGATTTCTTTCTATGGAATATTCTTTACTGCTGTCTTATGGAAGAACCCTAGAAGCAACACTGCAACACTTGCATTTCTTTCTTTAGCGGATTTGCTAATGGTGCCTCTGCAGTGGCTGGACCCCCAAAACAGGAGAAATGAACTTTTGGGCACTCTGAATAAATATGGGAAAAATGGAGCCAGCTATACAAAAATATACACTATATAAAAGCTACCCAAACCTCCCTAACTCCCTAACTATTGATGTGTATTATTCCCTAAGCTAGCTTCCCCCACCCTCCAGACTAATCTAACTAGCAGCTTTTTCTGTGTAAAATCGTTAGAAAATGTAGTTTCTGCCTGCTGGCAAACAAGCACACAGAGGCAGCAGTGTGCAGTACAGAGAGTAAGGTCGAAATGGCATTCAACAGGAAATACAGTGACATACTCATAAGACGGTCATTTTAGCAGCCAATGAGATCCCTACACTCTCAGTAGTGATGTTTTTGACCCTCCTCTGTGCTCTGCACTGATTGGCTGGCCACCAGAACTGAAGGAAGCAGCTGAAAATGGGGCCGAATGCATGTCCCGAACTCGAATTTTACCGAACTTGCAGCAAAAAATTTGGTTCGGCTCGGGTTCGGAAAATAAATAAAATTCAACTCGAACTAACCTTTTTCTGAACGGTTCGCTCAACACTAATCTTCAGGTGAGGCTGGGAATCAGTGCTATTCTATTAAAGGCTATGGGCTGCCCACCTAGCGATTACTAATCGACTCTGCAGACCGGCTCTGCTGCTGCTTCTACATGGAAGAAGGCAGGGACGGTTCGTTATTGTCCTTGCCTTCTCAGTTGTATGGATGGTGCTCAATTAGCGCTGTATACACACAACACCGTTGTAGGTGGCGTGATGCAAGGCTTTCATCAGACCCCAACGCTGGGTATCCAAGGCTGGAAGCCTACGCTTCTGGCTTAGGAGATCCTGGGAGCAGTGTGCCGACATTAGCGACAAGATGATGTCATGCTGCTTACGTCGGGACTGACAGGGTAACATGGAGAGGTGAATCCCTTTTTTTATTTTCTTTTTACCACTACACCTGCCTATCTTATACCTATCTTATACCTACAGCAGCCATATATATACCTACAGGTGACATCTACCTACCTACAAGGTGCATAAACCTACAAGCGGAAAATACCTACCTACAGGGGGCATATATATTTACCTACAGGGTGCATATCTGTATACATCTGGAACAATGTTTTAAACTTTTGACTTTCAGTCTACATATCTCACCAACCACTACAGCTTTTAACATGAGACTACCATAATTTATAGACAATCATCTACTATCTCATCATCAGGGATAGTCAGGGACTCACACAAAGACACAGACAAGTGAGGCCCTGACACTAATCTCCTTGTCCCTGCCTTTTGGGGAACCCGACTCCTTAAAAGGCCGGCCCCAACCAGATGACTGACACTGCACTGAGCCAAGTGTACACAGACAGAGACGAACAAACACAGAACACGAAGGCGTAGTCGGACCGACCTAGTCGATAACAAGACGGGCAGCGTGTTACCAAATCGTGAGACAAAGAGAAACCGGAAACACAAGCAGAGTCAAAAAAGTACAGGAGATCCAAAGTGAGAAGGCTAACTATAAGGACAGTATCAGTATAGCAGGCACAGGAAAAAGGAAGCAGTGGCTATCAATAGGGAAAGGGAGGAAGCAGAGCAGAAGGGATAGGAAGCAGAAGCTGTCAATCACCAGAGAATAGATTACCTTTGACTACCCTTGAGAAACGCGGTGCATTATTTATCTGTTTACTGTTTTTAATGGTAGGAGGGCATACTACCCTTTTACTTTTTAAAAATAAAGGACAGTTTTAATTAATAGCCGACATCTCTGGCTTTTTACTGGATCTCCACGTGCGCCAGGTCTGCCACTTTTCTTCTGCCACATGAACTCAGCGTTCTCCTGAGCGTTGAAGTATACCCGACCTGCGGCTGCCATTTCAAGAGCTACGGTCCACAAAAGCTCTGCAGACGCTTATGAGTGTTGTGCCTCTAAACTCAGAGCACAACCTCAATAGGTGAGCATATCCACACCTAATTTTTTTTTTTCTATTGTACTACTTCCTATTTTGCGCCCCCTTTTTTATTTTTTTTCTTTTTATATAAAATCCAGGACTAAGAACAGTGTTACCCAAAAAAGGAAAACCCAAACCCCAGTTAAGGTCGCCGGGCCCTGGCCCCGGGGACGAGGGCCAGATGGCACGTACGTGACACTCATACATCAATTTGACTTGCAACATTTTCTATGCTTAGTTATGCAGATCTCTGTTTGCTAATAAAAATCTAAATTTTAATTTTTATTATTAGATTTTATTTTTATTTTTTTTAAAGCGCCATTGATTCCAGGGCGCTGACATTCAAGGGGGGTTTCATACATTACATAAGTCAAACGAGTACAGTGATAAAGGATAATACAATTGGGCCCACAGAGGGAGAGAGGACCCTACCCCCGGGGCTTACAATCTACAAGGGGGGGGAAAGGAAAAAGGAGGTGAGGGGCAGACATGTCTGTGGAGGAAAAAAGGACAATTTAGTGAAGGTATAGCAAGCCTGAAGAAATGGGTTTTTCAGTTTGCTTTTGAAGCTGGTGAAAGTGGGGGAGGTCTGATGTGTTTGGGGGAGTGAGTTCCAGGTGTGGGTGAAGCACGGGAAAGTCTTGGGACGGTTGTGTGGGAGTGATAAAGGGGAGAGCAAGGAGAAGGTCCTGTGAGGAGGGAGAGTGCGTGGGGGGGGGGTATTTGGAAAAATTTGGGCAGAGATGTATGAGGGGGGGGGGTCCCGGGGCCTTGTGGGTCAGGTTAGTAGCTTGAAATGAATTCGCTGGGGAAGGGGAACCAGTGAAGGGGTTGGGAGAGGGGAGGGCAGAGGAGTAGCGAGGAAGAGGTGGATAAGACGGGCAGCAGAGTTAAGGGTGATTTGGAAGGGGGGCGAGGGTGCTAGCTGGGGGCCATGAAAGGATGTCGCATAGTCAGGCGGGGGGGTGAAAGGGCATGGACCCGCTTTTTTTTAGTGTCATAGCCG
>JAODAL010073058.1:0-14870 GCA_025379985.1 Phyllomedusa bahiana | reverse complement strand
AGGAAAATTTTAGTTTTCCCAGGCAGGTATATAGTAGTGAGTGTGTCCCCCAGCAGGTATATAGATAGTGAGGTGTGTCCCCAGGCAGGTATAGATATAGCTAGGTGTGTCCCCAGGCAGGTATATAGATAGGGCTTCCCATAGGCAGGTATATAGTTTTATGGCCAAAATTAAAAATAACAAACACTAATACTCACCTTGTCTTACCTGCTTCCTGGCCGAGCGCGCTCATCTTCCATCCGAGGAGCTTCCCGGGCTGGTGGGCGTGATGACATCATGCCACCAGCGGCGAGACGCTCCTCTGTCAGCTCCTGGGCCCGCACAGAGGGATTACTGTGTGCGCCGAGGAGAGGCAGCGGCGCGGTTAGCGGAGTTCATCACGTCGCTGCCTAATTCACCAGCAATTGTAGCGCTGACGGCCCGCGGCGGCCTCTCAGCAATACCCGGCCGGGGCGGCCTCTCAGCAATACCCGGCCGCGGCGGGCCGTCAGCGCTACTATTAGCAGACCTGGGCATGGTACGCCGCGGCCGCATCAGACGAGCTGGAGGGCCGGATGCGACCCGCGGGCCGTACTTTGCCCAGGTCTGCTCTAACATGTGGTAACCGGTATAAACCACACATGGCTCTAGTGACCTCTGGGTTATTTCTCTTGTGGTTTGCAGGAAAAGTCTTGTGTTATGACAAATCTGACTGAGCTGAACAAGTACAAATGTGACTTCTATCCATGTGCAAATGTAGTCAAATAGAAACGCCTTCATTCAGTGGCCAAAAATCCCAAATTTCTGATGGTGGCCCTGTCAGTATGAAGGATGCGACGGTCGCACCGCACACATCATACTGACTGATCCGCCACATCCCTTGTATGAACTGTGCTGCGACGCTGCCTCCTGATGTCCCCTCCCTGATTCTCAGTTCCAGTTTGGGCACTCGGTCTCTAAAAGGTTCGCCATCACTTCCATGTGCTATACCTACAGCGACTAAAGTCAGAGAACAGCAGCTCCTGGAGCTAAGAGGGTGCGGGAAGTGGCGGGAAGAAGTGTTGAGCGGACAGTAAAAAGTTCTAGTTCGATTAGAAACTCGAAATTTTGTGAGTTGGGTTCGAAGTCATATTCGAACTCGAACTTCAAACCCCATTAAAGTCTATGGGAGAAGATGTTCTGGTTAAATTTTATACCTATACAGGTGAGGAGAAGCTGTAATTACCATCCATAACAGTAACCTGGATACGGGGAACAACTTAGTGAAGAAAATTTGGCTCTAACAGTGACAGAAAAAAATTGAGAGGCTAAAATACTTCATTCCTTTCAATGGCTAACTGAAAATATGAGGACAGCTTGCAAGTAGGGGCTTAGCTATAGGAGGTGCAGCAGTAGCAGCTGCTACGGGGCCCTGCATCCTGAGGGGGCCCAAAACCCCTTTGACACATTTGGAGACAGTGTGTTATACAATTACTGAACCCCAAAAAACTGCAAAAACTGAACTTTTGGGCACTGAGTATGATTTAGCAAATCCAAGCGCTCTGTATAATATATATCCATGTATATGAGAGTTAGGCGTTATGTGAGCCTGCAAATGTCACCAAATAACAGCTTCTGGGTGTGGGAAAGATGCAGCCAGCAATACCAAACTCCCTAACTATTGCTGTCTATGGAGAGGAAAATGCTATCTAACTAAGAGCAGTCTGTACAGTACAGAGAGTGAGCTGAAAATGGCTTTCACAAGGCAATACAGGGAAATGTATATAACATGGTCATGTGATTTTAGAAGCCAATGATCTCAGCGATGACGTTTTCGACACTTCTCTGTGCTCTACACTGATTGGATGGCGCCAAAAGTGCAGAAAGGTGATTGGATGGCCGGCACAACTGCAGAAAGCCGCTGAAAACCAAACTGAAAATGGCGTGTCGAACTAGAACTTTACTCAAAAGAACAGTAAAATGTTTAGTTCAGTTCGAGTTCTAAAAATTTGAGAAGTTCTAGAACAGTTCGATCAACACTAGTTGGGAGTGATCACCTCCTCCTTTTACGCAGAAGAAAAGTAAACGTATCTTCCTTTTTAATCCAAAAGTCTTACAAGATTGTCACAGAACGTGATGAGGATTGTAGTAGTAAACATGTTATTGTTGTAACTATTATATTATTCCTGCATTACTGGGACATATGGACTTTGTAGAGATGGGTCCAAACCAACCTTTATGAGCCAGAGCGTCATTTAGAGGACGATTCACTACTAGTGTTGTGCTTCAAAATCCGGTCAATATCAAACTTCATTCAAATCTAAGCAAAACAATTCAGGTAGGCCTGAATTAGTATAAACAGAAATCCATACATAAAGCAGTAAGAAAATATTCTATGGATGATAACTCTATATAATGGTCATAATACCGCTAAACAGCAAGCAAATATCACCGTACTGCTACTGACAAAACCAAGACTGATATTATCAATGATACCACATACAAAGATCAGATAATACCGCTACATGACGACCACATAGTGTCTGAATAATACCACCACACCATGACCACATGTCACCACAACATACTGACTCAATAATGCTGCCACATTATGACCTCATATCACTACTACATAGGGACTGAATAATACCACCAAATCATGACTACATATCACCACCACATAGTGATTGAGTTATACCACAACACCATGACCACATATTACCACCATGTAGTGACTGAATATTACCACAACATCATGACCACATATCAGCGCCACATAGTGACTGAATAATACCACCACACCATGATCGCATATAACCACAACATACTGAATGAATAATACCACAACATTATGGCCTCATATCATCACTATATAGAGACTGAATAATACCACCACACCGTGACCACATATCACCCCCCACATAGCGACTGAATAATACCGTCATACTGTCCCTGTATATAAGCCATTACACTACTACCAATATTCCTGCCATATAGTGACCATATGGGGTACATACCAGTTGTACACAGGTGCTCTGCACATATATTACTGACATACAGCGACCATATGGGGGGTAGATATCAGTTGTACGCATGCTCTGCAGACATTTAAGTGATTACAGAGCAGGTACATCCAATGACTCACCAGTGACAACTTCTCTGATGGGAGTCATTCTCTTTCCCTTTTTCCATTTGTTCCAGATTGCCATGTCGATTTCTCCCGGCACTTTGCTAGCACCTTCCTATCTGTTCCCCACTATGTACAAACTTCCCATGGGGTGATAGGTGGAGTGGAGGATATGGTGCAAAAGGTGGTGGTCAGGGGTTATAGAGTGTTAGGTGAGGGTCATATTTTGTGTTGCCACTACACCACAGGGGTGAGAGAGGAGGTACAACCACAGCTTACAGGCACAATCTTCTGGCAGGGAGATAGAGGACCAAACCCCAGGACTGTCGTGTGGTTGTGGCTCATACTCCATCCCCTGCAGCCCCAGATGATCAGTCACAGCCATGACCTTGAGGGGTGCAGGAGATGGAGTTTAATCCTAATACTATCGGATTTGATTTGGACCAGCGTTTCATCTATTTTTTTAGTAAATTGGTTAATGAGGGTTGGTGTCTGTAGTGTTTATTTAAATTAATAGTATTTTTTTCTTTTGTAACTGTGTTTTTTTTCTTTTACCACTGTAATCTTCATTACTATTGCTGGGGCTTGGTGTCAGCCAGCTGTGTTTTTTGTCATCACAAGGCTGATATTAATCCCCTGTCACTATTACCCCGGTATCCCATGCACCAGGAATACTGGGAAGAGCCAGGTTACAATCAGAAGGGGGATCATCTAATCTGATGATCAGCTTCTGGGGCAGCTGGCAACTTGTATTTTTAGGGTGGGAAATGACCAATATTCATAGACCTTCCCATCTAAATAACATCAACCTGCAGCTACCGGTCACACCTTGGCTGGTTAAAAATGGGGGGATTCCAGATTCTTTTTGGTTTTTTTATCCTTTATTAAAAATCTAAGAAAAAAAATTGTGTGGAATCCCCCCACAAAAGCTACAGCTGCAGCCTGATACTTTCAGGATGGGAAGGGCCATGGATATTGGTCCTTCCCACCTTAAAAATACCAGCCTGTAATTGCCCCAGAAGCAGTCCATCACATTAGGCCTGACTCTTTCCAATACCCCTGGTCCATTGGGTACTAGGGAAATAGTAACAGGGGGTTAGCGACAGCCTTGTGGTGATGAAAAACACCGAAGGCTGACACCAAGCCCCAGAGATATTAATGGCAAGGCATCTGTCAAATGCCTCTATTTCTAACACTGGAAAACAAACTGAAAAATAAAAAAAACCTCACTGAGACAGAAAAAGCTAATTTTTTTTAAATAAACAATCCCCGACATATTCTTGTACATAGGAGGTAGTATTATAGTAGTTATAGTCTTTTACATTGGGGTCATTATTATAGTAGTTATATTCTTGTACATAGGGGCAGTATTATAGTAGTTATATTCTTGTACATTGGAGCAGTATTATAGTAGTTATATTCTTGTACATAGGGGCAGTATTATAGTAGTTATATTCTTGTACATAGAGGCAGTATTATAGTAGTTATATTCTTGTGCATAGGGGCAGTATTATAGTAGTTATATTCTTGTCTATAGGGGACAGTATTATAGTAGTTATATTCTTGTGCATAGGGGCAGTATTATAGTAGTTATATTCTTGTACATAGGGGCAGTATTATAGAAGTTATATTCTTGTGCATAGGGGCAGTATTATAGTAGTTATATTCTTGTACATAGGGGGCAGTATTATAGTAGTTATATTCCTGTACATTGGAGCAGTATTATAGTAGTTATATTCTTGTACATAGGGGGCAGTATTATAGTAGTTATATTCTTGTACATAGGGGCAGTATTATAGTAGTGATATCCTTGTACATAAGGAGCAGTATTATAGTAGTTATATTCTTGTACATAGGGGCATTATTATAGTAGTTATATTCTTGTACATAGGAGGCAGTATTATAGTAGTGATATCCTTGTAAATAAGGAGAAGTATTATAGTAGTTATATTCTTGTACATAGGGAGCAGTATTACAGTAGTTCTATTCATGTACATAGAGGCAGTATTATAGTATTTATATTCTTGTACATAGGGAGCAGAAATATAGTAGTTATATTCCTGTACATAGGAGCAGTATTATAGTAGTTATATTCTTGTACATAGGAGCAGTATTATAGTAGTTATATTCTTGTACATAGGAGCAGTATTATAGTAGTTATATTCATGTACATAGAGGCAGTATTATAGTAGTTATATTCTTGTACATAGGAGGCAGTATTATAGTAGTTATATTCTTGTACATAGGAGGCAGTATTATAGTAGTTATACTCTTGTACATAGGGGCAGTATTATAGTAGTTATATTCTTGTACATAGGGCAGTATTATAGTAGTTATATTCTTGTACATAGGGAGCAGTATTATAGTAGTTATATTCTTGTACATAGGAGGCAGTATTATAGTAGTTATATTCTTGTACATAGGAGGCAGTATTATAGTAGTTATATTCTTGTACATAGGGCAGTATTATAGTAGTTATATTCTTGTACATAGGAGGCAGTATTATAGTAGTTATATTCTTGTACATAGGGGCAGTATTATAGTAGTTATATTCTTGTACATAGGGAGCAGTATTACAGTAATTATAGTCATGTAAATAGGAGGCAGTATTATAGTAGTTATATTCTTGTACATAGGGACAGTATTATAGTAGTTATATTCTTGTACATAGGAGGCAGTATTATAGTAGTTATATTCTTGTACATAGGGACAGTATTATAGTAGTTATATTCTTGTACATAGGGGCAGTATCATAGTTGTGATATCCTTGTACATAGGGAGCAGTATTATATTAGTTATATTCTTGTACATAGGGAGCAGTATTATAGTAGTTATATTCTTGTACATAGGAGGCAGTATTGTAGTAGTTATATTCTTGTACATACGAGGCATTATTATAGTAGTTATATATATTCTTGTACATAGGAGGCAGTATTATAGTAGTTATATTCTTGTACATAGGGGGCAGTATTATAGTAGTTATATTCTTGTACATAGAGAGCAGTATTATAGTAGTTATATTCTTGTACATAGGGGCAGTATTATAGTAGTTATATTCTTGTACATAGAGAGCAGTATTATAGTAGTTATATTCTTGTACATAGGAGCAGTATTATATTAGTTATATTCTTGTACATAGGGGGGCAGTATTATAGTAGTTATATTCTTGTACATAGGGACAGTATTATAGTAGTTATATTCTTGTACATAGGGGGCAGTATTATAGTAGTTATATTCTTGTACATAGGAGAGGTATTATAGTAGTTATATTCTTATATTTTGGCTTTTTATGATAGCAGAATAAGTCTGATGAAGGATACATCAATGAAAAATGTGTTTTGTCACCATTTGCTGGATTCTGTCCTTTTGTACATGAAAAACTGCATGCGACCAGATCACAACATTGCACCAGATCCGATTGTCTTCTCCATCCTCTGTCGGCCATGAATCCTCCAACTGGTAATTACTTCCTCTGCCACTAGAATTAAAGTCCTGCATCTTTACTTTATGGGAATGCCCAGAAAGTCTTGGGTCTGAATTCTTTTTAGGGTTTGAATTTGAGAACTTTTCAACAATTCCTAACTTTGCTGCCAGTCAGTGAATGGAGCCCTTTGCTATTCACTTCCTAAGGCTAAAAATCGCTGGACATGTGATGGACACTTAATTGCTAACTTTATTACAGTCACAGTAAACTTTATCTGCTCTTACTAAATCCCCCCTTATGTTACTCTGACACATTGAATCCTCAACAATGAGGAGCTCTCAGATGTCACAGCTGGGATGTGCAGATACATACTGCCCTCTGCTGGTGGCTTTCCCACAGGACATAAACATATAGACCAAGTTCACACTTTGTAGTGTTCTCTCTGCATCCTATTCCCTGCTGCTGCCATTGACCATGCAGGACGTATAGCAGCATCAATGCATTCTAAGCCCATGTGCGCATTCGTGTTACAAAACTCCATTGAAGATTTACATCCAAAACATCAATTCTATTCGCCTACATAAGTGTTACTAATATTGAGTTCAGATAATTGTATAACCTTTTCTTTAAATCACCTGTTACTGCTGTGACCAGCTCCTGAGATGCCAAGACAACATATTTACAGCTCTTCCGGAAAAGAGCTAAATCCAGAGGCGGTTATTCCAAAGAGTCACAGCTCTTACAGTGAAGAACCAGCTCCAGAGGTGTCTATTCCATAGAGTCACAGCTCTTACAGTGAAGAACCAGCTCCTGAGGTGGCTATTCCATAGAGTCACAGCTCTTATAGTGAAGAACCAGCTCCAGAGGCGGCTATTCCATAGAGACACAGCTCTTACAGTGAAGAACCAGCTCCAGAGGTGGCTATTCCATAGTCACAGCTCTTACAGTGAACAACCAGCTCCTGAGGCAGCTATTTCCATAAGGTCACAGCTCGTTACAGTGAAGAACCAGCTCCTGAGGCAGCTATTGCATAGAGTCACAGCTCTTACAGTGAAGAACCAGATCCAGAGGCGGCTATTCCATAGAGACACAGCTCTCACAGTGAAGAACCAGCTCCAGAGGTGGCTATTCCATAGAGTTACAGCTGTTACAGTGAAGAAACAGCTCCTGAGGCAGCTATTCCATAGAGTCACAGCTCTTACAGTATAGAACCAGCTCCTGAGGCGACTATTCCATAGAGTCACAGCTCTTACAGTGAAGAACCAGCTCCAGAGGCGGCTATTCCATAGAGTCACAGCTCTTACAGTGAAGAACCAGCTCCTGAGGCAACTATTCCATAGAGTCACAGCTCTTACAGTGAAGAACCAGCTCCTGAGGCGACTATTCCATAGAGTCACAGCTCTTACAGTGAAGAACCAGCTCCTGAGGCAACTATTCCATAGAGTCACAGCTCTTACAGTGAAGAACAAGCTCCTGAGGAGGCTATTCCATAGATTCATAGCTCACACAGTGAAGAACCAGCTCTAGAGGCAGCTATTCCATAGAGGCACAGCTCTTACAGTGAAGAACCAGCTCCTGAGGCAGCTATTGCATAGAGTCACAGCTTTTACAGTGAAGAACCAGCTCCAGAGGCGGCTATTTCCATAGAGACAACAGCTCTACTAGTGAAAAACCCAGGTCCAGAGGCGGCTATTCCATAGAGTTACAGCTCTTACAGTGAAGAACCAGCTCCTGAGGCAACTATTCCATAGAGTCACAGCTCTTACAGTGAAGAACAAGCTCCTGAGGAGGCTATTCCATAGATTCATAGCTCTCACAGTGAAGAACAGCTCTAGAGGCAGCTATTCCATAGAGGCACAGCTCTTACAGTGAAGAACCAGGTCCAGAGGCGGCTATTCTATAGAGACACCGCTCTCACAGTGAAGAACCAGGTCCAGAGGTGGCTATTCCATAGAGTTACAGCTCTTACAGTGAAGAACCAATTCATGAGGCAGCTATTGCATAGAGTCACAGCTCTTACAGTGAAGAACAAGCTCCTGAGGAGGCTATTCCATAGATTCATAGCTCTCACAGTGAAGAAGCAGCTCTAGATGCAGCTATTCCATAGAGGCACAGCTCTTACAGTGAAGAAGAAGCTCCTGAGATGGCTATTCCATTGAGTCACAATTCTTACAGTGAAGAACCAGCTTCTGAGGTGACTATTCCATAGAGTCACAGCTCTTACAGTGAAGAACCAGCTCCAGAGGCAGCTATTCCATAGAAACACAGCTCTTACAGTGAAGAATCAGCTCCTGAGGCGGCTTTTCCATAGAGTCACAGCTCTTACAGTGAAGAACCAGCTCCTGAGGCGACTATTCCATAGAGTCACAGCTCTTACAGTGAAGAACCAGCTCAAGAGGCAGCTATTCCATAGAGTCACAGCTCTTACAGTGAAGAACCAGCTCCTGAGGCAGCTATTCCATAGAGTCACAGCTCTTACAGTGAAGAACCAGCTCCCGAGGCAGCTATTCCACATAGTTACAGCTCTCACAGTGAAGAACCAGCTCCTGAGGTGGCAATTCCACAGAGTCACAGCTCTGACAATGAAGAACCAGCTCCTGGGGCGGCAATTCCATAGAGGCACAGCTCTTACAGTGAAGAACCAGCTCCATAGGCGCCTATTCCATAGAGTCACAATTCTTACAGTGAAGAACCAGGTCCAGAGGTGGCTATTCCATAGAGTCACAGCTCTTGCAGTGAAGAACCAGCTCCAGAGGCGACTATTCCATAGAGTCACAGCTCTTACAATGAAGAACAAGCTCCTGAGGAGGCTATTCCATAGATTCATAGCTCACACAGTGAAGAACCAGCTCTAGAGGCAGCTATTCCATAGAGGCACAGCTCTTACAATGAAGAACCAGCTACTGAGGCAGCTATTGCATAGAGTCACTGCTCTTACAGTGAAGAACCAGCTCCAGTGGCGGCTATTCCATAGAGACACAGCTCTTACAGTGAAGAACCAGCTCCTGAGGCGACTATTCCATAGAGTCACAGCTCTTACAGTGAAGAACAAGCTCATGAGGAGGCTATTCCATAGATTCATAGCTTTCACAGTGAAGAACCAGCTCTAGAGGCAGCTATTCCATAGAGGCACAGCTCTTACAGTGAAGAACCAGCTCCTGAGGCAGCTATTGCATAAAGTCACAGCTCTTACAGTAAAGAATCAGCTCCAGAGGTGGCTATTCCATAGAGTCACAGCTCTTACAGTGAAGAACCAGATCCAGAGGCGACTATTCCATAGAGTCACAGCTCTTACAGTGAAGAACAAGCTCTTGAGGAGGCTATTCCATAGATTCATAGCTCTTACAGTGAAGAACCAGCTCCAGAGGCGGCTATTCCATAGAGTCACAGCTCTTACAGTGAAGAACCAGCTCCTGAGGTGGCTATTCCATAGAGTCACAGCTCTTACAGTGAAGAACCAGCTCCAGAGGAGGCTATTCCATAGAGTCACAGCTCTTACAGTGAAGAACCAGCTCCTGAGGCGGCAATTCCATAGAGTCACAGCTCTTACAGTGAACAACCAGCTCCTGAGGCAGCTATTCCATAGAGTCACAACTCTTACAGTGAAGTACCAGCTCCATAGGCGCCTATTTCATAGAGTCACAGATATGGAAAGTAAAATGGCGGACCCGGCGCACGTGGAATAGGGAAAGAATAGGGCTGTCATTTTGGCTTTTGTTAAAAAGGTGTCTTTATTCTTAAAAGATGTAGGGGTATATGACCCTCACACTATTAAAAACGGAGGACAATGAAACCCAACGCGTTTCCTTCCGTATACCGGCACTTTCTCAAGGGTAATACTGTAGTAAAAACTACTGAGGTATTTAAATGGATGGTATTTTTTGTATAGGTCGACTGAGATGTCAATCAGCATATCAAAGGAGCCGACTAGTTGGATGAGCTGTCAATCAAGATCATCAGTGACAGACTTTCGGTAGTCGAGAGATAGTCGTGTCGGTATAGGATTGGAGGAGCGGTACATCAATCAGCAATACGGGTGTTAGTTTCCTCAGCCGGGAGATCTCCGTAGAGAACTCGCTACGGCAGAAGAAATATTGCTTGTATTTTACATTTGGCACACATTTTAAGTATTCATTTTTTATATGGTACATCTGTAAAATAGGCATAGAATAGTAATAAAAACCAATTCTACTGGAACAAAACATTTACAGGAATGATTATATTAAAAAATAGAATGAGAAATGTATTGTTTACTTGAGATGTATTGCTGTTTATACACGTTAAAATTAATTTTTTTTTGTTTATTAAATAAACCTTTTCAATTAATATTTTGTTGTGTATTATTATAAGTGCTTGATGAAACTAAAATCGGGTCTATATAATATAAACCAAAGTAAAAGAACTGATAAAAAAGGAGTATCCAATAAATACAGTACTATTGAGCCTGCTATTATTTAAACCAATGAGATTACTGGCGGGTATTATAAGCCAGCCAATCAAGGAAGGAGCTACTTCCTATGTAAAAATACATGAAGAATTGTTAGGGGCGCTTGGTATAGAGAAATGAATAGAGGACTAAACTAGCCAATCAGAGACAGGCGGGTATTATGAAATTGGCCAATGGTAGAGAGAGCTACTCTCTATGAGAATTAACATGGAAAAAGCGTTGAGGGCGCTTGTCTATGTGAAATGATTTAGCCAATCAGAGAAGAGCGGGTATTATGAATTGGCCAATGGTAGAGAGAGCTACTCTCTATGAGAAATAACATGGGGAAATGAACGGGGCGCTTATCTAGTGAAAAACTGAATAGCCAATCAGGATGAAGCGGGTTTTAAGAACTGACCAATAGTAGAGAGAGCTACTCTCTATGGGAATTAACATAGGGAAAGAGTACAAGGCGCTTGTCAGTGTAAGACTAACATGACAAATCGAAAACAACTGGATTTTAGGAACGTACAATAGAAAGAACTACTCGCTATAAGAAAGGGTCCTTACTTATTCTATTACATGAATTGAGGAGGGAGTACATAAACCAATTTCTTATAACATATAAAAACATATAGAACCTCCGGTGCTTGAACGATTGTAGTGGTTTCAGCGTATGAGTTCCATCATGTCATTTAGACCTCTAGGTTGCAGTGTTTTTAGTCTATAAATCCAAAACATCTCTCTTTTTTGCAATGTATGGAATCTATTCGTATGATTTATCGGAATATGATCTACAGGAGTAATTTTTAGGTCATTAAAATTCTGTTGGTGTACTAGCTTGCAATGTAGAGCCACGCTTTGCTTTATGTCACCTTTCTTGAAACAAGCTCTGTGGCCATTTAATCTGATATGAAGCGCACAGGTAGTCCTGCCGACATATTGAAGACGGCAGGAACATTCTATTACATAGATTATAAAGGAGCTTTTGCATGTAAGATGGAACTTGATAGGGTAGGTAATATTGGTATTGGTGGAGGTTATATTTGGTGTAGTGCAAATAGTATTGCAACACAAACAACTGGAAGTACCACATGCAAAACTGCCTGTTATAGTAGGGATTGTATTGGCTTCTAAGGGTTGGTTTCTAACTCGGCTGGGGGCTAGTATATTTTTAATGTTAGGAGCCCTCCTGAAGATCAAGTTGGGTCTTTCTGGGATTAAAGGACCCAGGAAAGGGTCCTTCTTCAATAGATACCAATATTTTGTGAGGATTTGTTTGATTTTAGGATGAGCAGAGTTGAATTGAGTAATAAAGGAATGTTTGATTTTTGAGTCCATGAAAGATTTAGAAGTTTTGGGCTCGTTCTTGCTCTTATCTGTATTCTTTTGAATCAAGCAGTCTTTTTGGGTCAATTTGGAAGTCCTGTCTATAGCGTCTTTAAGAAGTGTCCTGGGGTACTTTTTTTCTTTGAACCTATTTTCCAGAAATTTTGCTTGATTTAAAAATTCTTCATCTTCAGTACAATTCTTTCGAACCCTTTTAAATTGCCCATAAGGGATGTTAATTAGCCAGGGCCTATGGTGCGCACTGTCAAACTGAATATAGGTGTTCGCATCCACTTTTTTGAAATGGGTGGAGGTGATGAACCTGTCTTCTTTGAGTGTGACATTAAGGTCCAAAAAGACAATGGATTGTGAACTGTAATTAGCAGTGAACTGGAGATTCCAGGTATTATTATTTAGAAAATTGATGAACTCTGGAATTACATGAGCGGGTCCTGACCGTATGAAAAACAGGTCGTCAATAAACCTTTTGTAAAGGGTAATGTATTGCATAAATTGAGGTTGATCATAAATATACTGGTCCTCAAAGGCACCCATAAAGATGTTGGCGAAGGAGGGTGCCATTCTGGTCCCCATAGCGGTGCCTTTGATCTGATGATAAGTGATATCATTGTGCTTGAAATAATTATTTTCGAGAATGAATTTGAGACTTTTTACTAGAAACGCTTTTTTTTCCTTTGAAAATTTTGTATTATTTTCCAATGTGTTACCAATGCAGTGTAAACCTAAGTCATGTGGAATATTTGAATATAATGAGGTGACATCTGCTGTAATCAGAGTATATGCAGGATTAGGAGGTAAATCTGCAAGAAATTGAATTAAATGACCAGAGTCCCTGAGGTGACTTTTTAACTTAATGACATGAGGTTGCAAGTGGAGATCTATAAAATGTGATAGTTGACTCGTACTGGAATTAATCCCTGATATAATGGGGCGTCCTGGAGGATTTTTTAAATTACCCGCCAGTAATCTCATTGGTTTAAATAATAGTAGGCTTTATTGTACTGTATTTATTGGATACTCCTTTTTTATCAGTTCTTTCACCTTGGTTTATATTATATAGACCCGATTTTAGTTTTATCACGCACTAATAATAATACACAACAAAATATTAATTGAAAAGGTTTATTTAATAAACAAAAATTTTTTTAACGTATATAAACAGCAATACATCTCAAGTAAACAATACATTTCTCATTCTATTTTTTAATATAATCATTCCTGTAAATGTTTTGTTCCAGTAGAATTGTTTTTTATTACTATTCTATGTCTATTTTTACAGATGTACCATATAAAAAAATGTATGCTTAAAATGTGTGCCAAATGTAAAATGCAAGCAATATTTCTTCTGCCGTAGCGAGCTCTCCACGGAGGTCTCCCGGCTGAGGAAACTAACACCCGTATCGCTGATTGATGGACCGCTCCTCCAATCGGATACCGACACGACTAATCTCTCGACTCCGAAAGTCGTCATGATGATCTTGATTGACAGTCATCCAACTAGTCGGCTCCTTTGATATGCTGATTGACATCTCAGTCGACCTATACAAAAAATACCATCCATTTAAAATACCACAGTATTTTTTACTACAGTATTACCCTTGGAAAGTGACGGTAAAAGGCAGGAAACGGGTTTGGGTTTCATTTTTCCTCTGTTTTTAATAGTGTGAGGGTCATACACCCCTACATCTTTTAAAAATTTAAAGACACCTTTTTAAACAAAACCAAAATTTACGGCCCTATTCTTTCCCTATTCCAACGTGCGCTGGGTTTCGCCATTTTTACTTTCCATATCTGTACCGATCCGGCGTTCACCTAAACCCCCGGGGAATCCTTTGGACCATGGCAGCCATGATAAGGGCTACGGCATCCAAAAGCCCGCAAGCTCATATGAGAGTTGTGCCTCTATAATACAAGCGCAACCTCAGAAGGTAAGCACAGATACCTATTTTTAAATCTACCATTATTTTTACCTACTTCACTATTGTGCGCCCCCTTTGTCCCTTTTTTTCTTTATCTCATAGAGTCACAGTTCTTACAGTGAAGAACCAGCTGCAGAGGCAACTATTCCATAGAGTCACAGCTCTTACAGTGAAGAACCAGCTCCTGAGGCGACTATTCAATAGAGTTACAGCTCTTACATTGAAGAACCAGCTCCTGAGGCAACTATTCCATAGAGTCACAGCTCTTACAGTGAAGAACAAGCTCCTGAGGAGGCTATTCCATAGATTCATAGCTCACACAGTGAAGAACCAGTCTAGAGCAGCTATTCCTAGAGGCACAGCTCTTACAGTGAAGAACCAGCTCCTGAGGCAGCTATTGCATAGAGTCACAGCTTTTACAGTGAAGAACCAGCTCCAGAGGCGGCTATTCCATAGAGACACAGCTCTTACAGTGAAGAACCAGGTCCAGAGGCGGCTATTTTCCCTAGAGTTTACCCGCACTTACAGTGAAGAACCAGGTCAGGGGGGCTATTCCATAGAGCACAGCCCCTTTGGGAATAACCCCTCCCGAGGGACTAATCCATAGAGTCACAGCTTTTTACATGAAAAACCACTCCTAGGCAAATATTCCATAGAGCCCGCCCG
>JAODAL010073057.1:0-14870 GCA_025379985.1 Phyllomedusa bahiana | reverse complement strand
AGGAACGCTTTCCAAAGGCACAGGGCAACAAAGATCCAGCGGGGAAGTGACGTTGGTCCAAACTTAAATAGAGACAGCGCCCGGCAATTAGCCAATTACCGGCGCACTGTCCCTTTAAATTACATGAAGAGCGCCGCGCAGGCGGTAGGGGGCCGCATGCCATTCTGGCCAGCAGGGGACGCGGACCGAACGGGAGCGCGGTCAGGTGAGGAGACGGGACGGATGCGACCACGGGCGACAGTAGGACCCGCGGCGGCACCCGTCCCCGCCGGGGACCTGCCTCGGGGGACACGGGTGCGACCGCGGTCCGTGGACCGGACCGCGGCGCAACCCGTTACAGTACCCCCCCCCTTAGACCTCCGCTCTTTCTTAGGATGCAGAAACCTGAGGAGGAGGTTACGATTCAGGATGTTGCATTCTGGCTCCCAGGACCTCTCCTCGGGTCCGAAGCCCTTCCAATCTACGAGGAAGAAGCGCTTCCCTCTGACCGTCTTCATCTCCAAGATGTCCTTTACCTCAAAGATGTCAGCGGACTTGGCTACTGGGGAAGGTGTTACATTCCTGTGAGAAAAACGGTTCAGGACCAGCGGCTTAAGGAGGGAGACATGGAATGCGTTTTGGATCCGGAGAGATGGAGGCAAGGAGAGCTTGTACGTCACCGGGTTCAACTGCCGAAGAACCTTGAAGGGTCCGAGGAAGCGAGGGCCCAATTTAAGACTCGGAACCTTCAGGCGCACGTACCTCGAGGAGAGCCAAACTTTGTCACCTGGGAGGAATGTTGGGGCAGGTCTTCTCCTCTTGTCAGCCTGAGTCTTCATACGGGCAGAGGCCCGAAGTAGGGAACGTCGCGTCTCCTGCCAGATGGCCTTGATATCCCGAACTTGGTCGTTGACAGCGGGCACATCCGAATCAGTAGGCAGGGGAAGGGGGGGTGCGGTGTGCGGCCATAGACTACAAAAGAATGGAGAGACGCCGGCTGCCTCCGAGACGCGATGGTTGTAAGAGAATTCGGCCCAAGGGAGCAGCTCAGCCCAGTTGTCCTGACGTCCAGATACAAAGTGACGTAGGTATTCCCCCAGAATCTGGTTCACCCGCTCCACCTGCCCATTGGATTGAGGGTGATATGCTGACGAAAAGTCCAGCTTGACTTGCAGACGGGAGCATAGTGCACGCCAAAATCGGGAAACAAATTGAACACCGCGGTCGGAGACAATGTGTGAAGGTAACCCATGAAGTCGGAAAACATGTCGGAAGAAATGATTAGCTAATTGTGGAGCAGACGGCAGGCCAGGGAGAGGCACGAAGTGGGACATCTTCGAGAACCGGTCAGTAACCACCCAGATGACCGAATTCCCAGAGGAGGCCGGAAGGTCAGTGATGAAATCCATGGCTATGTGCGTCCAAGGGATCTCTGGCACGGGCAGTGGATGCAAGAGACCTGCAGGCCTGTGACGTGGGACCTTGTTCCGAGCACATGTGATACAGGCGAGCGTGAAGTCCTTGACATCCTGTGCCAGAGTCGGCCACCAGTAGTGCCGTAAGATCAATGCGTAGGTCTTCCGTGCTCCGTAATGACCATCCAAGAGAGAGCTATGCCTCCATTCCAACACCTTCTTCCTGCGTGCCGGCGGCACGAAAGTCTTGCCAGTAGGGACGTTCTGGAGATCTGCGGGAGCCACGTGAACCAACCGTTCGGGAGAAATGATGTGTTGTGACACGGGTTCTTCACCGACACGTCCGAAGGCACGGGAGAGGCGTCAGCCTTGAACGTTTTTCTCAGAGGTAGGAAATGTTATGCGAAAGTCGAACGTGAGAAAAAGAGAGACCATCCGGCTTGGCGAGATTCAAGCACTGCTGTCTGAAGATACAGTAAATTTCTTATGTCCGTAAAGATTCTAATAGGATGGCGAGCCCTCCAGCAGATGTCGCCACTCCTCCAGGCTTACCTTGATGCCAAGAGTTCCCGTCCCCATTGGCATAGTTCCGCTCCGCCGGCGAAAAAGGTCTTAGAGAAGAACCCACAGTGAATCTTGCCCTTGGGAACCTTCTGTGTGAGGACTGCCCCTGCCTCCCACAGAAAAGCATCCACCACCAAGGAAAACGGCTATTCACGGGAACAGCCTGACCAAGACAGGTGCAGTGGAGAAGCAATTTTTAGATCAACAATGCCTTCTCACCTCTGGAGGCCAGCAATCTCGGTCGCGTTCTTCCTAGTGAAGGCCACGATAGGAGACACTAAAGAGGAAAGTGGGGAATAAAATTGTACGGTAATCAATCGCGAAGACAGGAAGCGCTGGATGGCCCGAAGACCGACAGGACAGCCATTGTAGCATCCGCAGAGAGTTTTTTAGCTCTGGGTCCATCTTCAGGCCCTTGGCTGAGACGATATACCCGAGGAAGGGTAGGCTGTCTGATGGAATAAACATTTATCCAGCTTGCGTACAGTCGATGCTGCACAGACGTCGCATAACCTGTCGCCCTTGGCTCGGTGCGTCTGAAGATCAGGGAGAAAATTAGGATGTCATCCAAGTTACACTAAACGCAAGTGTACAAGAGAATCCGGAAGAACATTGTTAACAATTCTTGAAAACACTGGCTGGAGCGTTGCAGCCCAAAGGGCATCACGAGATATTCGAAATGTCCATCTCGGGTATTAAACCGCCGTCGTCTCCCCTCCCGACTTCTGATGAGGGTATAGGCACCCTCGCAGATCCAACTTGGAAAACACTTTAGCCCCCTTGAGGTGGGTCGAAAAGTTCTGCGATCAGCGGGAGAGGGTAGCATTTTACGTGAATTTTATTGATTCCCCGTAGTCTATACACGGACGGAGGGAACCATCCTTCTCTGTACGAAGAAAAACCCGGCTCCGTCTGGGGAGGATGACTTACGGATAAACCCTTTCTATGCAAGTTCACCTGTAAGTAGCCGACTTGGCCTGTATCTCTGGTACGGACCAGCGGTAACCCTTCCCCGGGGCGGACTGGTTCCTGGAAGGAGTGATAATGGGCAGTCGTAAGGCCGATGGTTGCAAGCGTAATCGCCCTCCTTCTCGGAGAATACGTCCCCAAAGTCCCTGGTACTCAACCGTAGGCCTGGCAGAGCTCGGCAAGTGGGTGCGGAGAATGTGTAGGCACCCGGGAGTGGTAGACCTCCAAGCAGAGTTCTGGCATTCCTGGTCCCCAACGCAGAACCTACCTGTCTTCCAATCCACGTAGGGGCTGACGTTGCAGCCAGTTGAAGCCCCAAGAGGATCGCACGAGGAAGCACGGGACAGAACATGGGAACCTGATCTTCTCCTTATGTAGAGCCCCCACCCGGAGAATCACTGGCCAGGTATATACTGGATGGGATCATTGAGGAGCTCCCACTAGCACCGAAGAAATCAGCAAAGTTTCTCCAGGCGGACTCCAGGCACGCGGTACCGGGTTACCAAAGAGGCATGGATAAAGTTCCCGGCTGACCCCGAGTCCAGAAGGCTGAACTCCGAACGAAGAACCAGCATCAGACATCACCTCCACTGGCATCATCCAAACGTGGGAGAGGAGATACTGCACCAAGGGCCGCCTCTCCCACGGCACCTAGGTGAGAGCGTTCCCGGACGCTGAGACGAAGGGGGCAGCTTCTGCCGGAATGGTCCGGGCTGGCGCAGTAGAGACATAGTTTCTCTGCACGATGGCGGTCAGCTCCTTGCTCCGTTAATTGTCCCGGTCCCACCTGCATAGGTTTGCCCCCTCTGGGGCTTGAGGAGGGTGGATTTGGAGAATGCTGGAACACAGGAGCCAGGTGAAAACGACGACGAGGACAGCAGCCTCTCTTTCTTGGCGAAGCTCTTCCTGCCATCTCAGTGAACCTATTTCATGCGATGTGCAAGGTGATTAATCGTTCATAGTCTCCCACAGAGACTCGCCCTGACGAAGGCTCAAGAGGGCGGGGCCTCAGCAGAGGAAGCACGCGCCGGCTCTCGAAAACGGTGGCGGAATTCCTGGAGGAAGGTCTGTAGGTTCCCATCACAGGTCGTTCCTGTCCCAGAAGGGGTTGCCCAAGCAGGGCCTTCCCCGGAAAGTAGTGCTCACAACGAAGGCCCACCTTAGACCCTCTGAGGGAAACTGGTCCCCATCAGCTCCACGTGCATAGAGCACTGCGTAATGAACCCGGCAGAGCTTGGGATCTCCCGGCAAAGCTGGAGGTAGAGAGCCGTAAGCTTGGGGTTCCCACCGGTTGGCCAAAGGAACGCAGATGTAGACGGAGCCAACGGACAGAGGCGGAGACCTGCTGCTGGGATCCAGGAGCTGACGCATCAATGGGCCGAGCTGCCCAACTGCTGTCACTGTTTTGTTCGATTTGGTTTCGATTGCAGGGCACAATCGTCGTAAGATCCGCGCTGCTTGGCAGAGGCACATTGGCGGGATCCCTGGCTGGATCTACTGTAACGACTTTTATGGAGTTCGCTGGACCGCCGCAAGCGATGGAGTAAGCCACGCCAGGGAACGGAATCTATAGTAGACCCCGTTTATTCTATAACCATAGGCCCGCCGCAAAGTGGGATGTGGACTTGCTGCGGCGTGAGGCTACCATGTCGTTACCCTGATGTGACTTGCTTGTGGCGGCAGCCGAGGTGCAGCGTGTACAAAATCCGTAATCCAAGAATCGGAGTGGAGAGCAGGCAGTCTGGTCAGGGCAGGCGGCAATGGTATTCGTGGTCGTGGACAGGCGGAAGGTCAGGGCAGGCGGCAGAGGTTCGGAGTCGAGAAACGTAGCAAGGTCTGGTACACGGCAAGGCAAATATACTATCAGGAACGCCTTTCTCAATGGCACAGGGCAACAAAGTCCACAGGTATGACGTGGGTCCAAAACTTAAATAGAGACAGCGCCCGTTTAATTAGCCAATAACAGCGCACTGTCCCTTTAAATCTACATGAAACGAGCGTGCGCGCGCGCTTAGGGGGGCGACGCAACGCGCATCCCGGCCAGCATGGGACTGCGGACCGAACGGGAGCGTTGGTCTAGGTGAGGAGACGGTACGGTTGCGACCACGGGCGACAGAGACCCCGGCGGCACCCGTATCCCCGCCGGGCACGCCCTCAGGGACACGGGTGCGACCGCAGGTCCTGGAGTGGACCGCGCGCAACCCGTACATACACTCCACGCGAAACTGCTCTAGACAAAAGTTTTCAAATGAGCTCCTGACTGCAATATTCAGGGGCAACTACTCATTGTTGCTTCTTCTGGATCTCTCTGTAGCATTTGACACTGCTGATCACCATCCCCTCCTCAGCATGCTCAGCACCAGGACACAGCTCTCTCTTAGGGCGACATGTATGAACGGGCTTTACGCCTGTTTTCTGGCGTACACTGCGCCTCCCAGCCCGAATCCCGCTGTCGGACGCAGTGTTCGCCACGTTTGGCTGCAGTCCGTATGAAGGGCGGGCAGTGGCGCGTGGGCGCGGTGTAGGCGTTCCGGGCGGGACGCGGCGCGCTTCGTATAGTCCGAGGCATGTACCATTGCGGCTTGCAAATCAGGCTGGCGCTCGAGTAGCTCCGACAAGCAGACCAGGTTTTTTTTGGTCTAAATCCTATCGGCGAGAGGCGTAGTGAAGCAGGATCCGAACATGCGAGGAATGCGGATCGAAGATCGCGACAGAAGTCTCGGCGCTCCGCTCCACGACAAGCAGACTTGGTCGAAATGCTCCTGCGGAGCGAGTGAAGCAATAGGGAACATGCGAGAAGCATATCGAAGATCGGCGACTAGAAATCCGGCCTCCGCTCCGTGCAGCAGGAGTATGAATTAGGAAAAAAATCGCCTTTTATAAAGGTGGAAAAACAGTGGTCAGAAGAGAGCTGCACGTAAAAAATACACATAATAAAAAAAAAACATCACTTTTCACAACTCTAGAACGCGCAATTCACAAATATGATTATGCAAATTGCCGGGAAAGACAGTAATTCAAAAATCTGAAACCTATTCTCATTGGTCGGTACAGAACCTGCCATCAGAATCGAGCGACAGTGAACCATTAAAAGCTATGGGAAGAATTGACCAATCAAATTCCCCGCTGGATAATTCAAAATACAGTAAAAATGCTGAAAAGAGTCTGATTGCTGAGCTAGCGGGTCTTCGCTAGCCTCAGCCAATCCGAATAGGTGCGACAAAGTCCCCATTCTAGCCTATGGAGAAGTGTAGACAACAATCAAAATCCAGGGCGGGATAGATTCCAAATAGCAGTAAAAAGACAGAAAGAGCTTATTGGGCTGAGCTACGGGGGCTTGCTATCCCAAGCCAATCAGGAGCGCGAGCTACTTTCTCCCATTTATACTCTATGGAGAGATGACGCACCAAATCTCGCGCTCAGCGCCGCACGGCATGGAGTATTAATCAACAAATTATTTTATACAGTGTAAAACATGCTCAGATAAAAGACCTGAACACTTCTTTAAAAATAAAGCAGTTAAAAACCCGAACAACGCGTTCGTCCGCCGATCCGCGCTACATAGGTAATTGGCCATAGAGAAATTGGCCGGGAAAGACATTAATTCAAATTTGTAAAGCTATTCCTCATTGGTCGGCTAAACCAGCCATCTGAATAGGAGCGACAATGCCCCATAGATCCTATGAGGATGAAATTGACCATCAGAATAGGAGCGACATTGGCCCATTCTATCGCTATTGAGAAAAATGGAGCCAATCAATTCAAAGGCGGGACAGTTCAAGAATACAGTATAAAAAGGCAGAAACGACTGGATGTTGAAGCAGCGTGGCTCGTCCAGCTTAGCCAATCAAGATGCGCGAGCTGCTTTCTCATAGAGTTCTATGAATCGAAATTTAAAAGAGGCGCCGTAAATTTGGACCCAATGAGAGCGAAGCGACGCTCCTATGGGTTTTCTAATGCAATCTGGTATAAAACTACATGCTGAACATCAAATTATAACACCACAGAAGTATGTGCCGATGTTATATAAAAGGAATACTAATATGTGCTAAACGAAATAAAAATTTGAAATCAAGAAAAGTCATGCTTATTTCTTTATTTTCGATGCACCATACTATTGATCCCATGGCTAACGAAAATATAGAAATAAACATGATATTATGGTCTTTTTTTTTGTTTTCGTTAGCCACATATTAGTATTGCTTGTATTTACACATCCGGACAACTTGCGGTAGTGTTATAATTATTTGATGTTCAGCCATGTACCACTTTTATACCAGATTGCATTAGAAAACCCATAGGACGTCGCTCGCTCTCCCATTGGTCCAAATTTACGGCGCCTCTTTTAAATTTCAGATTCCCCATAGAACTCTTAGAGAAAGCCAGGTCGCACTCTGATTGGCTAAGCTGGACGAGCCACCGCTGCTTCAACCAATTCAGCTCTTTTCTGCCGTTTTTACTGTATTTTGAACTGTCCCGCCGTGGATTCGATTGGTGTAAACTCCATAGCTTGGGAGAATGGGACCTTTGTCGCTCGATTCTGATTGGTCTAAACTTCTCCATAGCCTAGAATGAACTTTGTCGCTCCTATTCTGATGGCTGAGATAAGCCAAGCCCGTTAGCTCAGCCAATCAGCTGTTTTTACATTTTTACTGTATTTTTGAACAGCCCGCCGTGGATTCTGATTGGTCAATCCTGCCCCATAGGTTTTAAATAGGTTCAGTGTCCCGCTCCTATTCTGAATTGGCCGGTTTCTGTCGACAATGAGAATAGGTTTCAGAATTTGAAAACTGTATTTTCCCGGCCATTTCCAATATCCAATTCTTGACGTTGGGATATTGGAAAGTGATTTTTTTTTATGTAATTTTTATTTTTAATGTTTCAGCTCTTTTCCTGAAATGTAAAAAGCCTTTATAAAGGTTTTTTGGATTTATACTCCCACCGACATGGGGAAGATTTTCTCCCGCTCCACCCCTTCTCGCATGGGGAAACAGATTTTCGGCCGTCCCGCAGGGCGCCTAATCCCCAACTGCCCCCCACACACGCGAGGCGCGGATTACTTTTTTCCCCCATGTATGGGGCACTTCCCCTGGGGACGGCGAATTTTGGGCGCAGCGCCGCACAGCGCCCATGTCCCCGCACTGGGGCCCCACGTACGGGGCAAAGGGGGGGCCGGCCCTTTTTCCCCCGCAGTATGATCCGCTCCCCTCCGCGGACAATCTCAACGAGCGCCCCAACTTCCCCCCTCATTCCCGCACTGCGCCCGCACCTGGGAGGCGCGCGGACTTTACATGATATGTATGGCGCGGCCCCTCCCCCGCAAAAATTTAGGCGCAATTTCCGCCGGAAAACTGGCGGAAACGGGGCCCGACCCCGCCCGGCGAGCTTCTACAGTGGCCCTTATTCTCATCCTACCCTCTAACCGCTCCTTTAATTTCTCATTTTCAGGTTTCTACCTCCTCCTCGGTTCCTCTCACAGTTTGGGGGTTTTCCCCCTGGGGATTTTTGTTCTAGGGCCTCTCCTTTTCTCAATCACACGCACCAAGTGGAAAACCACACAGATTTTGGCTTCCAGTACCACCTACACTGAGCACCTCAATTAAACCCCCCCCCGAGACATCACTCCCCCGCCCCCGCTACAAAACCCAAAGACTGTTGTCCACTGTCTCTGACATCATGTCTTCCCCTATCTAAAAAAAAACCCCCAAAACTGAACCTAGTCATTCCACCAAATACAACCACCGCCCCCCGATATTTTTGTTTCAGTGTGGGGCACCACCATAACTCTTACGCAGCAGGCCCCTGTCTTGGGGGTTTTACTTGTTTTGATCTGTCCTTTACCCCATAACCAATCCCTTTCCACTCTTGTCACCTCACCTCAAGAACATCTCCAGAATCCTCCTTTTTTTCGTGGAAACAAATCAACTCTCATTACGGCTCTTATTCTTTCTCGTCTGGACTACGTAACTCCCGGCTTATCAGTCTCCCCTTCCCGCAAAAACTCTCCCCTCTACAATCTTCCAATGCAGCAGCCATCTCTCTTTCTTTTCCAGCCGCTATACTCATACCTCTACCCCCGGTCATCACTGCATCAGTACAGATACAATAAAACCACACACTCACCCATAAAGCTCCCACAGCGCTGCACCCCCCTACATCTCCTCCCTCATCTCTGCTACCCCCTCCCCCCGGGTCTCTCTCTCCGTATATCTAGACTACATTCCTCAGTCATCCGAAACCTCCCCATCCCCACCCCAAAATTTTTCATGGGCCCCACCGTTCCCCTCCGGGAACATACACCGCGGTGATCGGGCCACACTCACAACCCCTCAATTTTAAACGGCACTGAGAATACATTTTCTCATCTGGCCTCCCAGAACCCCTAATGCAAAACCCCCCCTCCCCACTCCTCTAATGCACACATTTCTGTCACTCTCTACAATTCAGCACTTATCGTATATAGATTACTGTCGGGGTGGCAGCCCCACAATTTTCTACATAAACCCCCCCATATTTATTCACATGGCTGGACCAAAGAAACCTACACTTCTTACCCTTATCTCACCTATACTCCTAATAGATTGTAAACTCTTGCGAGCAGGGCCCTCCCCCTTGTGTCTCATCTGTAAGTATTTTTCATTGTGAATGTTGTTTTTTTTTTCTGACCACACCCCCAAAATTGTAAAGTGTTTGCGGAATATATTGGCGCATATTATTATTATTAAGTACACCAAGACCAATTTATACCTATACAGTTACAGAGCACACATTGACTTGCATCTGCAGATGGTCTGACTTTTGTTATGGTCTGAATTGAACCTTAGATCTTCTCCACTGTTTGTTCAGTGTCTTTCCAGATCTCCTAATTACATGCATAAAAAGGGGGCTTACGCTATTTTTTGCAATTTTTTTTTTTGAAAAGCAAAAAGTCAATTACATTTAGAAATAGTCATCAATGCAATATAATATACTGTAAACATATACCATATACAGTATATGCAAGTATAAGCCGAATGCCTCCCTCGACTTATACTCAAGTTCAATGTACAACTCACCTCAACTGAAAGTGCTGGAGTGTGCTTCCCCCGACCTGGAGATTCACATGGAGCATGTGCTGCTGTGGCTTCCCGGGCCTGTGATAATTTCACACGGAGGGAGGGGGGGGGCAGGATGCTGCTCATGTATTCAGAATTCGCTGACTGTTGTGATCACTGCGGGGAGAGCTGAAACAGACGTTATTGTGTGTTTTTGTACATGTACCAAGCCTTATGTGGGTAAGTGCATGTGCTGAGCTTGTGTTTTATATGTGCCTGCAGCAGGGGCGTTGTAATGTGCTTAGCAGGCCTTTGTATTGGGGGGCCCCGCATGTAGCTGATTTGTGTGTTATATGGCTCACAGAGCGTGTTGAGTAAGGTAGCAGCCCCTTATGTGTGTAATGTGCTGTAGATAACTATGTTGGGGTAAAGCATGAGCAAGCTGTGTGTGTTATATGCCTGCACAAGCTGTGTGTAATTGGAGCAGACCCCGCCTTAAGTTCAATGTCTTGAATGAGCTTGTTTTAAAAAATTTTTTGGCCAATTTACGGGGGACAAAAATTTTCATACATCGTAGCACCAAAGTCCTCAGTTGCTGCTCTTTGCTATTTTTTCCCTGCCCGGTTAATAAAGGGGGCAACTTTACCATTTTCTGCTTTTCCCCTACCCTAGGCTTATACTTCCACCCCGATAAATAATTTTCCCATTTTGTGGAAAAAATTATTTGCCTCAGCTTTATTGGGATGGGTTTAATTTGAATATATATAGTACATCTGAAGAATCAACAAGCTCTCAAATATTTTTATAATGCATACAATGCTTGTTAATATTTATAGCCATTTGAAATTTGATTATTTTCAATGATAGATCAATTGTCTAATATCTAAACAAAAATATAATTACTGGTATTGCATCATCAAGAATAAGTATTCATACATACTGAAAACATGTTTAAATGGTGAGCTCTTGATCTTCGATTACATTTTATTATTTTTAAGTTTCTTCATATGGATTTACATCATAGCCGCATGGAAAATTATAAAGATTAATGTAAAATGGTTACCATGTCACACTTTATTAATGTCTAAATTTAAATTAAGTCACCATGACACATCTGCGTGATGGAAAGAATGACAGACACTGCTTGCATTCATCTGTTCAATGAGGCATCTTGATAATGGAGTTTAACTTGGGCTAAAATCCATTACATGGGTAGGACAATACAAACCAGTGGTTCTCAATCTTTTTTGCTCAATTTCCCACTTCCGTCAGTGCTCTGAATATCATTCTCTCTACCCAAGATAGTCTTAAAAGGTGCATTCCAAATAATATACAATTAATTTGGAAAGATTTTGCTTATACTTTGTTTAATATTGGTCCCTATTCCCCTGAAGCCCTAAAATTCCGCCTTTATTTTAACAGTTAGTATACTGTACTCAAATACCTATAAAAATAGATGTATTTTATTGAACGTTTCCAGCAAGATAATCTGCTAACTGAATGAAGTTAATACCCAAAAGAATATAATAAAACATGGAATGTGAATACAGTGTCAGTGCAAAGATGAACATTATATATACAAAATTCAGTAAAAAATAATTATCCATACATAATTGTTGCAGGGAAAATCACATCCAAACAAAATAAATCAAAAGAAATACCAAGAGTCTTTTAAAGTCATTAAATTATATTTACTGAAATATATTAAAAAGTAGTACAACAAGTAATAACTACCAAAGAATGATGACACCCCAGGACGCACTAACACCATGGGAGCCAAACAGGCATAACATATATAAACTATATACATCAGGGAATCTCAAGATATGATTAAACAATGAGATTGCTAACAACATATGACGTGCAAGTGTTTAAACATAAATGTAAGAAAAAGTCCAAAAAAGTCATACTAATGGAAAAATAAATGAAAGAAAGTTGCAAGTGCTCCCAATATGTAAGTTCAGATGTGACTGGGTTGCCAAATTAAGAAAGATGACCATGTCAGAGCCCTGGGGTTTCCTATCTAGCAGCTTCTGCCTTTATCAGCATGTCTAATTTATGTATGGTATTTTTGCACAAGTAATGAACTCATACAGTACTTCACAAATCCCATGTTGCACATCATATATTACAATCACTTAGCTGTTACTTAACCAGGAAGCAGGAAAAACTAGTCACAGGACAGAAAACTGTAAAGTAAACTAATCTCAATTAAATATCTTCTGTTGACCATTTCCTGATAAAAATCTCTAGACTAACAGGATGTTAAATTTTACAGTCTTAGTAGAATATTTACACAGTTGTAAACTCCAAATAATCAACACATTTTTAGGTGAATTCTAGTTCTATTTCTGCAGTTAATAAATAATGATAAAAAACTAAACATAATCACACAAAAATTATCAATGCCAAAATTGTGTGCGTTTGTGTGTGGGGAGAGGGGGGTCTTTTTTGCGTCCCCAAAAAATAGTAATAAAAAGTGATCGGATTTTTTTTTTTTTAAGTTGATACCCTCTCCTCACGGAGAAGGGAACCTATTTTATATTATATTTATTTTATAAAACGTAATTTACATAAAATATGCATAAAACATCAACATTTACATAAAATTTCCATAATTACATAAACAAGTTCTATTGATTGCTCACATCTTCTCAGTCTGGCCTACCAAGATCCCTAACTACTATCACACACATCTGTCACTCCCTACACTAGGGACTAAAGGCACTTATCTGTATATAGATGTACGTCAGGGTGGCGGTGAATCCATTTTTCAGTAAACCACCCCTATTTATGAAAAAGGCTGGGACTTGGGAAACGGCACTTCTCCCCTTGTTTCACCAATACACCCAATAGATTGTAACTCTCACAGCAGGGGCCCCCCCCCCTTGGGCGACATGAAAGAATCTCGCCACGTCAAGCGCATGTTTTTTCCCCCATTTTTTCCCCCCGAAAATTTTTGCCTTTTATGTGGTTCCGAGGGGGCCCATACAACCATGTAAAGTCCCGCCCGCCTCGCAGTGTTGGGACCAGGGGGACCAGCCCAAGATTCGCCGCCCACTTTTGCGATCATCAGCCCCTTAAAGTCTGCCGCGCCCGCCAGTGTGTGGGGCGCAGTACGGGAATTAGGTGCAGTGCGGGGCTGCCCTAATATTCGCCGTCCAGGGGGTCGGTCATACATGGGGGAAAAGTTCACCCGCGCCTCGCCAATTGTGGGGCCAGTGCGGACTTGGGCGAAAGTGGGGGGAACGTCCTAACAGTTTTCCGTTCGAGACAGGCGGGAAAATCAGCGAGAAATCATTAAACATGTCCTTTGGGCGCATGGAGTAGAATCAAAAAATCCCCTTTTAAAAAGGCGAAAACATTCTCTGAAAAAGAGCTCAAACCTCTAAAAAAATATAAAAAAAACCATTTTCCAAAAAAAATCTAGAAGGGGCCACAGGGGGAAATTTTGGATATGAAAATTGCCGGGAAATACGTAATTAAAATTTTCTGTAAGCGCTTCTCATTATTTGGCAGAAACCCCAATCAAAATAGGAGCGACAGTGAACCAAAAAAACCTATAAGAAATATGACCAATCAAATTCAAAGGCGGGACAGTTAAAAATACAGTAAAAATGCAGAAAAGAGCGTTTTGGGTTGAGTTAGCGGGGCTTGGCTACCCCGGCAATCACTACTTGCCCATTGTAGTCTTGGAGAGATCGGGGCAATAAAAACTGGGCCTCAGCCCCGGGTGCGCATGGAGTATATTTAAAAAAACTTTTAAGTTAAAAAACGAAAAGTGCTAAACCCCCCCCTTTTAAAACATAAAAAATCAAACCCCCCCCAAAAACCGTTTTTCGCCCCCCCCCGGGGGCCCAATCGGAAATTTCGAAAAAATGCCGGGGGAAAACATAATTCAATTTTTTTAAGCCGTCTCATTGGTCGCAGAAACCACCAAACAAATAGGAGCCAGGAACCTTATAAGCTATGGGGAAGTATGGACCAATCAAAATTTAAAAAACGGGCAGTTCAAAAAACATTTAAAAAGGAAAAAGAATGAATTTTTTTTTTTTTGAGCCAGTCGAAGTTGGGGGACTTGGGTGAACAAATGTGCTTTTTTATTTATAAAATGGCTGCAAAGCACATGGCGTTACATGGGGGAAAGCACTCGGGGGAAGAAAAAGGGGATGCCTGCATGACATGTGCAGGATGAAGCCAATCAAGACCCGGGGGGATTTGTGACGCACCGCCTATATAAGTCCCGGGGCCCATGCTGGGAGCTCACATCCTCTCACTGTACTTGACAGGGAAGGGCTCCGCGGCTGCTTGTAAAAAGCTCTTACTGAAGAACTGATTTTTTAACAGCGATTTTTGGGGGTTCTCACTTGTCCAGAACTCTTCCTTAATTTTCTATTTCTGATTTTTTTGGTATTGATCTGAAGTCCAGTGGCGTCCAATGCAGCTGCTATACATTTTAATGCTATCTGCCACAGACATTGAAATCCAAGGGATCTAAACCCGTTCCGTTGTATTCATTTAAAGAAACAGGGTTTTTTGAATACAAATACCACTTCATTTTTGGTGCTCAATTTTTTTCGCAATTTACTCCAGGGGTTAATTAACCGTTGTTTTTCGTTGTGGTGACAAAAGAAACCGTGTTTTTCAACCCCAAAAAAGACATTTTTCCTGTACCAAAAACACAAATAAGGTAATACAAATTTTTTTTTTTTTTTTTTTTCTTGTTGGCATGAGAAAACACCCTTGTAACACCTACAAAGTCTATTTTTGGTTGCTCAATTGTTTGGGGGCAATTTACATCCCCGGGTTAAATTTAAACTTTTTTTTTCTGCTATGGTGACTAAAAAAAACCCCCTTTCACCCCAAAAATACATTTTTCCCGAGCCTAATTCAAACGAAGGTTAATTAA